>WHSE01000153.1:0-47413 GCA_012295165.1 Asparagus setaceus
CTTTGATATCCTCAAAGTTTTTTCTTTCCGTGACTCTTTGATACTCCAAAGGTTAAATTTTGGACTTTGATATCCCAAAGATTATTTTGACACTTTAATACCCCAAAGTTTGGGGTGTCAAAATTAAAAATATATAAACGTCCATTTCAGGTTAATTTTGCATATTCTCCTTGATATTTGAATGATGCATGTTTAAATTGATTGGATTTTAGCTTTTGTGTTACTTGTGTGAATTTTATTTATTATAGCATTTTATTATAATTCATCTTATATATTATAGCATCACTATTAACCCTCAGTAACTTTTTGGTCGTTTTACTTTGACAGAAAAGATTTTATGCTCCTGTCTTCGTTAAGATGCCAACAGGGAATAAACGCAATTGTTCATCAGCACCTTACGAAAAATATGAACCTGAGCCCATAAATGCATATATACTTTTACTCGAACAGAATTTAAGGAATGCTGAATATGCGATTAATCTACTTTTACTATAAGTTAATATAAACAAGCATTTGCTGTTTAAGAGATAGCAATTAGCTAAGTCCCCTTTATTCAAGAGCTAACATATTCCATCTTGAACAACTGGTAAGTAGGAAGAGGGGCTTAATTTCATAAAAGTGAATTGCAAACTAGGCGAAGATGCCCCTTCACTTCTTATTGTTTAGGCAATGATATTGAAATTATCCTATAAAATCATATTGTCTAAAAGCTGGATGAGTACCTTTTTATTTTCCGATCCTACCCTCTGTTACTTTCTCATATGACCCTTTTATATTCTGAGCTTCTAAGTTAGGTAGGCATGTCCTACAAAATTCTATCTTATTATTAATCATTTATAATTATACAATTTACAAAGTTCATAGAAATTAAAATAATAATAAATAAATTCTTTATTATTAATCACTAACAATTATAATTTTTTTGAAATTGTCGATTATAATAGATAAGTACATCTCAACTAGGTTGGCACCTACTCATCTATATCACTATCATTTACAACTCTTTCTAAAATAATTTATCACAGATTTACAGTTAAAAAATACCTGATGAGCATTAGGTCTAATTATGATACCAAAATAAACATCTCCAAGTTGTATGAAATTCTGGGGTTTCTATGTTTCGAATGATTGGTTGAGAACCATAAGATATTGAAAACGATCTTAAGACCACATAGCATGCTTTCAGATTCAATTGTCATATTGACAATTTCATTAAGGGGGTGTTATTCGTTCTGGATTGTTGATTTGGACTCGGACAATTGTTCATGAATCCGACATTCTTTGATTGAAGAGATATTACTGTTTTTTATGTTTAATGAGAATTTTAACCAACAAGCGAAGTTCCACCCTACGGAGTTACTATAAAAAAAGACGGGTCGAATTCTATGGACTGCCTCTCCTTCCGATTAAGGGTGGGCACTGGGCCGGATCGGCCCACGAGCCCACTCGCTCGGCTCGCTTTTGAGCTCGGCTCGATCTAGCCCGCGACGGACGGGTCCACCCGCCCGCCATAGCGTGGGTCGCTGGCTGGCCGGTCTCTAGTAACAAGCGGGCCACCAGCTCGCTCGGCCCGCCGAGTTCAGCGAGCAAGTTAGGCCTAATTGTAAGCGGACTGGCCCGCTTAACCCATCCCGTTGGCTCGTATACCCTAAAAAATATTATCAGTTAGGGTAAATTACACTATACTCCCATGAACTTCTAGTTGCATTTAAACCCCCGTGTACTTCAAATTCACACTAAACCCCCAATAAATTTTGTAGAAAACCCATAACATATTTTGAGTAAATTACACTAGACCTGCAATAACTTTCAAAATAGCTTTTATACAAATATACAATTAAATCTCTGTGTTTGCGATGTTTCTCTCTGTCATTTTTGTAGGCATCAAAAATTGCTGAAGAACCTCAAATATGACTAAATCATGAGAAGATCGAAGAACAACGTCGTCGAAATCTCAAGAAGTCAACACATGGGGAGATTGTGTCTCGCTACAGTGCGAGACATTTGTTTGTGTCTCGCCACGAAGCGAGACACCTTGATGTGTCTCGCTATTAGCGAGACACTTGTGTGTGCCTCGCCTGGCGAGAACACCTTGATGTGTCTCGCTATTAGCGAGACACTTGTGTGTGCCTCGCCTGGCGAGACACCTTGATGTGTCTCGCTATAGGCGAGGCACTTACTTGTGTCTCGCTAATCGCGAGACACCCGTAATACTTGGAACGAGCTCTTGAAGGGTCTAAATCAATGCGATGGGGCCCACTTGACTTTATCAATGCAGAGACGTTCGAACCGTTAATAAGCGGTTACCGCGGCGAAGATACGCCCACTAGGCGTAATTCTAGGCATTTAATCGTGCCTAAAAGGTGAAAACCGCTACAAGAAATGAAGGGATCGCGATCGCCTCGCTGAGCCGGAGTTCCATACCGCCGGCCAAATGGCGCAACACGCTCGCCAGAGCGGTAGCTTTGCCAGGCGCCTTCACCGCCGCCGCTAACCGCAAATCTCCAAAGACTTATGACACTTGTGGGCACGTTTCCCAAAGACTATAAATACCCTCCTACGCCCACTCGCGTGGGTCGCCATCGAAGGAAAAATCGAAATCCAAGCTTCCGGAGTTCAAGAACACGATCCACGCGGAGATTCCTCGAGTTTAAGCCTTGACTTATTCTTGAGAAAGTAGATATCTTACCTTGCTAAGATATTTGCTGAAGTTCTTGTTTCCTTTGCGAAGCACTAACTAAACCCCGCCGATTCGACGATCGCCGCCGGTGGTCCACGGATTACGGCCCCCCGCAGCAAAGTCCCACAAAATAAGAGATCTACACTTGTAGCGTCTTTTGTTCGAGTTTGTGAGAGAGTTATTTAATTTTCTTGTAACCGAGAACCAAAGTGTAATTTTCTAGTTTTACAAAGAAATCAACTTTCGACCCAAACACGATGGCGACCACGGTGGGAGCCAGCGGTCTCAAGCCCGAGATCGTTGTGTCGCAGCCTTGCAAAGAATCAGCCGACCTCATGGTTGATGGGCTAGACTACTTCTTCGATCAAGCCAAATTCGAAGAGTATCTCTCCTCTTCCACATCAAGTCCTCCTCATCCCGCAAATATCGGAGGATCTCATCCCTAAGAGGAGGTTAGTTACATTGTGATGTGCAGCGATCTTCGTTAAACTGCGGCGAGGCGATTTCCCTCTCAACAAGATCTCAACCGACTGACGAAGAGAGCTCGCCAAAGACGACGCCAAAAGATGGCTCACATTAGCCAAGGCCCCGAGTCAACGGATGGAGTTCACTATCAGACGAACTCACATGATCAAAGGCGTCAACAAACTACAGCACTTCAACCCGTCAGCACTCCTGCCAAGGAAGAATGGGTTCTCGTCAAAAGGGCCCGATTGACAAGGAAGGAGCGCTCAAAACACCGTGCACGCTTTGCTCGAGCACGCCGTTGTTCGCAAGGAGCAAAGTCAAAAGCAACCCGACAAGCGGCTCAAAATCGCCAAGTTTGGGTCCCGAAGTCAACGTCAAAATTGGCTCAAGAGTCCGCCGCCGAATTCTTCACCGAGATAGCAGCGCTGCCTCGCCACCAGACAGCTTTAAGGCTTCGCCAACAGGTGGTAAACCGTCGCCACCGAAATAAGTCAATCGCTTCGCCAAAAGCGAGGCAGTCCTCCATGCCTTAGCGAAAATTTGACTTTTCCGCCCCTTTCTTCCACTTTTCCGGCTGAGGTATCAACTGTTAAGTCTGGAAATCCGTCAACTTCGGTGTTCAGTCGCCTTGGTCCACAATTGAGAACCAAAGTCAAAACACCGGTAATGGAACGTTTGGGTCACCTGATCCATAAACAACGACAGGTTGGGGGCCGTACCCAAATTCCAAGTGATGTTCAGAAATGTGCCGAGCCATCTGACGCAGCTCAAACTGAAAGAATTTCTGTTGCGTCTCGTTTGAGCATCCCACAAGGGGTCCACGAGTCTGCTGAGAAGAAGAAGTTGAGGCAAGTGACTCGCAAAATCACGAGAGATAACCAGACCCTCGTGATTCATACAGAAGCAACCGGATAGCGAAGCCAAGCGGCGGAGTTGTCTCTCAAGTCAAAAGTCGGCGTCCCCAAAAGAAGCGTGTCCTCCAATTAAGGACAACGTTACACTTGGGGTGGAAGTGCAATTTGTGATAAACCACACCAACCACACCATCGGTAGGGGTGGCAACTACGAAAAGAGGACGATCGATGAAATAGGTTGTTCTTGCTCGTGTGCACAACTAATCAAGGCCACGGAGTCAGCGGATGGAGTTCACTATCGAGCGAACTCACATGATCAAAGCGTCAACAAACTACAGCACTTCAACCCGCCAAGACTTCGCCAAGGAAGAATGGGTTCTCGCCAAAAGGCCCGATTGACAAGGAAGGAGCGCTCAAAACACCGTGCACGCTTTGCTCGAGCACGCCGTTGTTCGCAAGGAGCAAAGTCAAAAGCAACCCAAAGAACGGCTCAAAATCGCCAAGTTTGGGTCCGAAGTCAACGCAAAATTGTTTTCAGAGTCCGCCGTAATTCTTCGCCAGCCAGATAGCTTCGAAGCCGCCAGGCCCGAGACAGCTTAAGCCGCTTCGCCAACAATGGTAAGAATCGCTCACGCTGGCCAGATAAAGTCAATCGCCGCCAAAAGCGAAGGGGCCCTCCATGTTAGCTTAAAATTTGACTTTTCCGCCCCTTTCTTCCACTTTTCCTACCGAGGTATCAACTGTTAAGTCCGGAAATCCGTCAACTTCGGTGTTCGATCGCCTTGGTCC
This sequence comes from Asparagus setaceus, assembly GCA_012295165.1. Lineage (NCBI taxonomy): Eukaryota > Viridiplantae > Streptophyta > Magnoliopsida > Asparagales > Asparagaceae > Asparagus > Asparagus setaceus. The sequence goes on from WHSE01000153.1 coordinate 4,792, forward strand.
ACAATTGAGAACCAAAGTCAAAACACCGGTAATGGAACGTTTGGGTCACCTGATCCATAAACAACGACAGGTTGGGGGCCGTACCCAAATTCCAAGTGATGTTCAGAAATGTGCCGAGCCATCTGACGCAGCTCAAACTGAAAGAATTTATGTTGCGTCTCGTTTGAGCATCCCACAAGGGGTCCACGAGTCTGGCGAGAAGAAGAAGTTGAGGCAAGTGACTCGCAAAATCACGAGAGATAACCGGACCCTCGTGATTCATACGAAGCAACCGGATAGCGAAGCCAAGCGGCGGAGTTGTCTCTCAAGTCAAAAGTCGGCGTCCCCAAAGAAGCGTGTCCTCCAATTAAGGACAACGTTACACTTGGGGTGGAAGTGCAATTTGTGATAAACCACACCAACCACACCATCGGTGGGGTGGCAACACACGAAAGAGGACGATCGATGAAATAGGTTGTTCTTGCTCGTGTGCACAACTAATCAAGACGTTGTTGTCAGGATGTGCCTGTTCTGAGTCGAACGCTCACCCACAAAGAGCTTCAGTATTCGAACGGCTTTCCCTGTCAGCAACGGAAAATCTGAAGCCACAGTCAAGACGACATCGAAGAAAAAGGAGATCATCCATCCAAATTGATGAGTTTCCCGAAGTGACCATCAACATGGTGAACAAAGGGAAAGGACCGGCGACGGATTCAGATCCTGATTTCACTCCTGCAGGAAAAGTCAGCACCCGAGTTTCCCAGCAGATGTCTCGGTTACAATTGCGAGCTACCCAACGCATCGACTATAGAAGGATGCATGAGGGAGAGTCATCTGATGACGAAGTTTCCGACATCAATTCGGCGATAGCTTCCGATGACACAATGTCAAGTGTTGGTAGCCATTCCAGAGAAGCTTTCACCATTACTCCCGATCTCCTGGCTCAAATGTTACAAGAAGCCTTAGCTAAGCAAAGAGAAGAGCTTAAGGCCGAAATGAGAACGAGAGATGGAGCTAGCCATGCAACAGATGAGGGAATTGCAAACCCAAGCGGTTGCACAACACAGGTCGATCAACGGCTGAATCCAGTCAACAAGGTGGAGTAACCCACCATAATGTTGAAGACGGTGATTCGGAGATTGATGAACACATTTACACCGATCAACCTCCAAAGAAAGCCGATCGCTGCTCAAGGTGGAAATGATCCAATTCTTCCTATTGGAAATAATCCAAAACAAGGGAAGATGATGGCGAAAGGATGAAAGAGCTTGAAGATAAAATCAATGCTTTGATGTCCACACAGAAGTCAAAAGGACTGGTATCCCGTGTCAGTATCCGAGAATGGGATTCAATCCCTTACCTTGAAATTCAATTTGATCAACTTCACGCCATTTGGCGGAGAGGGTCACCTTCACAACACCGATTTACTTCAAATCACATTTGGGGGTAATCTCGAAACGAGCCTCGATGGTTCGGTCATTCGTCGGTACTCTTGGCGGGCTGCCTTCGATTGGTATCAAGACTCAAGGCCGGAGTATTAACTGTTGGAGGACATGGAAAGTTCTTTTCAAAGAACTTCTTCGATGACGACACGAAGTCTCAATTGGAACTCTTTAGACGAAAAGCGTAGTGGGGAGACAATCGACACCTTCGTTAAGCGATTCATAATAAAGCTATGAATTGCGTGGATCCACCATCGAAGAGTTCATATTGAAGACTTGCCACAACAATCTTTCTATAGAATTGCCGGAAGTCATGGGGTCGCCCCACCAACTACGTGGAAAGACCTAAAAATACGAGGAGAACAAGCGACGTTTCCTCGGAAGGAAGAAATTTGAAGAGGCGAAAAGATGGTGACCCCTCGAGTAAATTTTTCCTCTCGTAATAGAGGAAAGGCATCATGCTTCTTGTTGGTCAAGCGTCGCAACAACGGCCAGCCAAAAGCTTCTAAATCAATTCCACAGACATACTCTTTCAAGGACGAAGAAGTTCCAATCATCTTCAAACACCTCCTTGATAACAACAAAATCAAGTTGCCTCCAATTACAAATCAAGAGGAGGCTAACAAAATTCGGACCCTAAATAATGCGCACTACAGAGGATCCTCCATCCTACAAAGGATTGCTTAGCTCTCAAGGCCATCATCCAAGCCTTGGTTGAAGCCGGCGCCTTAAAGAAATAAGTTGAATCAAACTTGACTGCATGTGTATAATGAGCAACCGCCTCCGTATCTCGACAGTATACGAGTATAAACTATTCCCTCTTCTCTGATGAGTACAAGAGATTAAACTGCTCCTCCTAATTCCTCCAATGAATATAAGAGCCCAATTTTGCAAAGAAAGCTGGGGGTGGATAATCCATGAGCGAGATGTCCACTTCAGTTAGTGGTCAAACCTTCCTACAGTTAGGACCATAATCAAAATCCCCTCTCGATTCCTTCCATGAACGAGAGGTTCACTTCCAGATTGAGCAATCAAACCTTCCGACAGTTAGGATTGTCTCAAAATTCCTATCCTGGTCAAACCTTCCTACAGTTAAGACCACGGCCAAAATCCCCTCTCGATTCTTTCCATGAACGAGAGGTCCACTTCCAGATTGAGCGATCAAACCTTCCGACAGTTAGGATTGTCTCAAATATCTGCCTGGTCAAACCTTCCTACAGTTAAGACCATGGTCAAAATCCCCTCTTGATTCCTTCCATGAACGAGAGGTCCATTTCAGGATTGAGCGATTAAATCTTCCGACAGTTAGGATTGTCTCAAATATCTGCCTGGTCAAACCTTCCTACAGTTAGGACCATGGTCAAAATCCCCTCTTGATTCCTTCCATGAACGAGAGGTCCATTTCAGGATTGAGCGATTAAATCTTCCGACAGTTAGGATTGTCTCAAAACTCCTATCCCGATCAAACCTTCCTACAGTTAGGATCATTTTTAAATTTTCACTCCCACTTGATCAAACCTTCCTACAGTTAGGACCACGGTCAAAATCCCCTCTCGATTCCTTTTTTGAAGGAGAGGTCTACTCCGGTAACAGGGTTCGTTTTAGCCCCAAGAGAAACACAACGAGGTTCGTTTTAGCCCCAAGAGAAACACAACGAGGTTCGTTTTAGCCCCAAGAGAAAACATAAATTCCACAAGCCTCATTATTCAAAATCGTAGCATAGATGTCATTACCTAATGACACCTAAACTATGCCTTCATGCATGGGATATTATCTCTGTCCCTTATCGGAGATAAGTCGCATCTAACACATCTTAGGGTAATCAATTCCGTGATAATTGACCGAGCCTTACGTATTCAATATCGTAGCATAAAGTCTAAGAGAATTCACTCTTTTAGCACAACGTAACATGTAGAACGGACTCAGATAATCTACATGCTAGCCCAACTCAAACGGTAGTTGGTAAAGGCTCATCAAATCCGTTGATGGCTGAGGGTTTGCCAAAAATCCTATATCTATCATACAAGCAATAACTTGAGACAGCGGGTTCATTCTTCCTGCCGGGGTCAAGCACTTTCTCCTACCATGATTTTAATGCACTTTGTAACTCATTGCTAATGCAAATGTGCCATTACATCGCCTCCGGAAGCTCAAGCATGCTCGAATGATTACGTGGCGGTCCTTTTGGCGAGACACTTGGTTGCCCTTCGCTTTCTTCAAGTGGGACAATTCCGATATTACATATAGAAGCTTTCACGGAAATCGATATTGAAAACCGGACAGCTTTTTCTCACGAATGATTCTCAAGGCATTTCAATTATAACCCAAGTGGTGACTTTCAAGATGAAGATGATTAGTCCAAAATCGACCGACATTTCAATCAATCCAAATACAAATGCAAATGTATGAAATATGGTGCACCACGAGCCGATTCAAGAAACTGGCAAAACATGGGCCTCTTCTACAAAGTTCAACGTTGAGCGAAGCAAGAGCATCTTATCAAAGTATTCCGGACCCTTGACAAAATACGAGAGTCTCAAAACTTTGGAGGGTATCTGTAGGCATCAAAAATTGTGAAGAACCTCAAATATGACTAAATCATGAGAAGATCGAAGAACAACGTCGTCGAAATCTCAAGAAGTCAACACATGGGAGATTGTGTCTCGCTTCTGATCGCGAGACATTTGTTTGTGTCTCGCCACGAAGCGAGACACTTGATGTGTCTCGCTATTAGCGAGACACTTGTGTGTGCCTCGCGACGAGCGAGACACTTGATGTGTCTCGCTATTAGCGAGACACTTGTGTGTGCCTACGGCGAGAACACCTTGATGTGTCTCGCTATAGGCGAGGCACTTACTTGTGTCTCGCTAACCGGCGAGACACCCGTAATACTTGGAACGAGCTCTTGAAGGGTCTAAATCAATGCCGATGGGGCCCACTTGACTTTATCAATGCGAGAGAGCGTTGAACCGTTAATAAGCGGTTACTGGCGAAGATCGCCCACTAGGCGTAATTCTAGGGCATTTAATCGTGCCTAAAAGCGGAAAACCGCTACAAGAAATGGAAGGACGCGACGCCACGCCGAGCCGAGGGTACTTTATAACGCCGCCGGGCCAACAGGTTACCGACACGCCGCTGAGCGAAAATTTTAGCTGGCAAATGCCGCGCTTAACCGCAAAATCTCCAAAGACTTATGACACTTGTGGGCACGTTTCCCAAAGACTATAAATACCCTCCCACGCCCACTGCGGGTCGGCCATCGAAGGGAAAAATCGAAATCCAAGCTTGGGAGTTCAAGAACACGATCCACGGAGATTCCTCGAGTTTAAGCCTTGACTTATTCTTGAGAAGAGTAGATATCTTACCTTGCTAAGATATTTCTTGAAGTTCTTGTTTCCTTTGCGGCACTAACTAAACCCGTCGATTCGACGATCACGCTTCGGTGGTCCACGGATACGCCCTCTAAGACGCAAAGTCCCACAAAAATAAGAGATCTACACTTGTAGCGTCTTTTGTTCGAGTTTGTGAGAGAGTTATTTAATTTTCTTGTAACGAGAACCAAAGTGTAATTTTCTCTAGTTTTACAAAGAAATCAACTTTCGACCCAAACAATTTTATACAAATATACAATTTTACTTAATAAAATTATTTTTATTTCTATAATGGTTGCATTGTTAGTTAATTACATATAATTTTGAAGTGTAAAACAATGCTTAAAAACTATTTAAAAAACTAAAAACCATTTACAAAATCCAAAAAAATAAAAATTAAAACATAGGGCGATGGGCTTCAAGACGTGTCATGCTGGCTTAAGCATCTTGTCCCGCTGAAATGACTGAGTCTAAACCCGCGAACAAGCGATACAACATGGCACGCTTGACTCGTTGCGGGTCGTGGGCCGTCTCGTCCCTCCACCAAGCCCGCGCGGGCTGGCTCGTCCCGCGAGCCAGCTCGTCCCGTTGCCCAGCCCTACTTCCGATGGAGAGAAACATGGTCTTGTTGGCTCTTATGCATGCTTTATTAAATAACAAACCTTTTTATACTTCAAGAATAATCAATTTTGAAGGCCCTTTTCGATTGCGCAAGAAGTCATATGGGAATTGTTTTGTTGTCCTCGTCGGCTCTTGCCGTGTTATGTACTTGCATATAAAGATTTTTCTTTTTTTAATTTCATCAGTAGTTTTCTCATGTAGATCCTTCATTTTTTTTATTTCTTAAAACAGCAAAAATGGGACTGTAACTGGAAATTACTTAAGGGAGCTTGACACTTACAAAATGGAATCGTTCTTCCTCCCGAGAACAGGAAAAGTGAGGTTGGTACTCTTTGACATACAAGCTTTCTGGTGCTACTCCACTATTTACTAGTTGTCTAAAAGCTAGATGGACTGGACTTATTTCTTCCATTTCTGTCCTCTATTGTGCTTACTCTTTTGCAGTTTCTATCATCTGTTGTAAACTGGGATCCGAGGATAGTTTGGGGAAAATATGTGCCAAATTTTGACATTACTATTCATTAATTTATCCCTGGTTTGCCCTCTTGATCATTTCTCTATGCTTCTTAGGTTCAAGGATATTTTGGGAAGTCTGTCAGCGAAGTCCCCATCTTTCTCTTCGCGTTCTTTTTTGCCTTTTCCGTCTCGATGGGATTGGAGGGGTGGGAGCGGCATGACCTCCCCCTTCGGGTAAGGCTAAGGCCTCCCTGCTCCTTGCATCAATTCCTATCCAGGTAAATTAAACCCTTCTCATCCCTTGAATTTTTATGTTGCACCAGATGTGGGATATATAGTATTTGCGTACAACAGCTCTATAAGTTTCAAACTAGATCCTCGTTTGAAGACTTTGATTGTTAGTCATGATTATCACACTTAATCTAATAATGAAAACTATTCAACTTATCATAAGACTTCATCGGAGTAGTCGGTCTATGGAAGCCGTCATAATGAAGCAGAATGAAAATACCTTCTATTATTTGTGCCAACTAACAAACAGAGTAGCAGTTTAGATTATATCATTCTAAGAGTGCATTACAGATTGCTATGTTATTAGACATCTCGGTAACTTATTAGTTTCCTTATTTCAAATTGATTATCCTTTAAATATCATCTTATCTGCTATACTAGTGGGGTTTCTGAACTTTTAACAGCTAACTCTTGTGTATTGTTTGGTTCAACAATATTATATTCTAGATGGCACAACTTCTCTTTAGGTACCACGGATCATTGGTGCTGCATGAGTGTGCTCATTTACTGAAGATAGAAGCTTCATGAGTTAGTTTGCCAGTCACTCGAACTTTGTTTATTGGTCATCTAACCATCTTCCACTGTATATGTAATATGTGTTCACAGATATGGATTTTGGTGTTAATTATTGCTTTATATGTCTTGGCGTGATTCACATTCAATAGATTAATGTCTTTATTTATGCTGCCTATGTTCTATAAGCTTTCATGCTTTGTTTAAGGAAGAAAAAAAAAATGGCGGCCTTGTATCTTCATGTTTAGTGTGCGACTTACATACTCTGCGATTCCTCTTTAGGGACCCAGCTTTTCCCAAGCTTGTAATCTTGACATTATTGTGCTTTTACTTGGGACTTTGCATCTTGGATTGAGCGTTTACTTCCATTGGTTCAGTGACTTTTCTTTCTGGTGATTTTAAGTTTCAAGAATTAGCTAACTCATCTGTATTGCTTGTCCAATGAGCTGGCCATTCTGCCGCAAACAATAAGATTGAACCTGAGGATTGACCAAGGTGCCATGAACAATGAGATTGAACCTGAAGAAGCTTTGAAGTCGACTCTTGTGGTGGCACTCAGTAGTGCATATCCATATTAAATAGTTAATGTTCTGCTTCCTTTCCCTTTTCGTTTACGTAAATATTAACATTGCTAAATAGTTGATATATTTTGAAAAATAGAGACTTAACGCAGCGCGGAAGTAAAACCTCGGAATCCACCAAGGGTGTTCTCTGAATCCACAAAGAATGATCTCCGAATCCACGAAGAAAAAAAAAGAGAAATTTTATTGATAAAAACATATGCCTCTAGGGCTTACAGGACTCTGTTTAAATAGAAAATAAACAAGACTCCTACTATGACTCGAACTTTACTAAAAATAGAAACAAGACTTCTAAGTGACCCGAACTTTACCAAAATAGAAATAAGAAAACTATCCTTAAAAGACTCTCTATGATTAGGAAAGTAAATCGGTCAAATTTAAAATCAAACCGGATTTGCTTCCTAATCAAAATAGACTCCTAAAACATTACCAAAAATAGTAAAAAACTGACAAAAACCTTGATATCTCTCAATCCGGAAGGAATTTGGCAAAACGGACGGCGGCAAACCAAACATAGGTAGGTTTGGTTGACTCCGTCTCGAAAAAATACGCGATTTAAAAAAAATCGTCCAATTCTGATTTACGGTTTGAAAGTTATGACATGTTCTTCGTTCTTATTTATTTTCCCACGTAGGAGTGCGTTGGAGCTGGCGTTTCTCCATGAATATGTCCCCAATGCGTTCTACACCAAGACTTCATCTTTCCAACTGATTTTGGTTAGAGTTAACTGTCAACTCTTTATCTATAATAAGTGGAGTCCTAATTCTATATATGAAAGGTGTGTCCGTAGCAGAGTATAATCCTTATGTCCGTAGCAGAGTATAATCCTTATGTCCGTAGCAGAGTATAATCCTTATGCTTTCTAACTTCAGCTTTATTTTTAAAAAAATTCTATTACATCTCTTACCCAAACTGTTGAATAATGTTATATTTTTGAGAAATCTCAAATTCCTTTCAACTGTTACGAATATTAAGATTAAATCATGTCATAGAAATATGTTTGTCAATTGTTTACATGGAGTTAAATTCTTCCTTTTGCCCTGCGTCACGCGGTGGTTCTTCGCTAATACTTATTAGAGCTATAAAGATATGAACAAACATCTGCCACCAATTATCTATCCATGTGTCCTCGTCAAATTAACTCTACTTATAACTCTGTCGCACTCAATTAGAACTGATGAATACATCTGCAATCAACCGACACCAAGATGCAAGTTTGCAATGCTATGGGTAAAATCTGTGGGAATGAGGGATTTTATTCTGAGTGGAACCTCTTACATGTGGCTTGTGAGGTTACACTGACCTTAGTAAAACTGTTTGTCTCTTCTAGAGGAACAAGCTTTGCACATAGAAGATGTTTTTCCTCTAATTTTGTAGGAACGGTTGGTGTTTTCCTCCTTTTAGCTAGACTCAACTTTTGATGTTTGCTAAGTTTATTGTTTTCAATTGTACGCATGAAATTAGCTGAGTCCTATGTAATTCTAAGATTTCTTCATCCAGAACTTGTTGATAGAATGAACTCTTAAGTCATTGACCATATGAATCATTGTTCAAGTAAATCTTAATTAATTTATTTGCCTTTTTTTGCTAGGGTGGTTATGAGAAATTGTCAATAAAACCCACTGGATCAAATCCATGATATTGTCTCCATCTGAACATAACATATCTCAGCTGATGTTCTTTCCATCAGTAATTTTGTAGAGGAAATTTAACAGAAGCCTTGTTAGTTTTCTTATATATAAATCAGGAAAAAAAGAAGTTCAGGAGGAAAGATGACAAGCCTCTACTTTTCATTAAGTCAGTATTGAATAACATCAACAAGTATGACAAATGCAATTTTTTTCATTCAATCTACAAGCCAAAAATAACTTGTCACATTCATGAGGTACCCGAAATTATTTAATAAAAGAAAAATAATTCAGAAGTAAAGGAACCATCGATCAGAAGAAAAGAAATCCACCCTTCAGTGCTTACTAATAGTAGGCAATTTGTTCTTCATGAATGCACCATTAACCGGTCTAAGTCCAAACCCTTTAGGTAGCAAGGCGAGTAGCTCCAGAACCCGAATCCCTCTATTGTCTGACTACAAACCACAGTGAAATCAGCGGTATGCAAGTCACAGGAAAATAGCTTCCCTTGTAAACTTAGAAAAATCTTGTTCAAGTCCGGGTGGAAGCCCAAAATTACATCTTGGGAAGATCCATGGAATTGCAACTCCCTAACTATCGTTTCAAGGTTGATAGTATGCTCCAATATCCACGTGTTTGTTTCATAATCTTGGATAACAAAGACATAAATACACATGTCCTTCCTCATTGCACAATGCATGTTGCTCCTCGACACACCGAGACAATGCTCGTCAAAATTCGATATACTAACTGACAAATCAGCCGTCTTACAGGTGACTCTCTTAGGATCAATCTGAAGAATTGAAGACCTGCGCCAATTTAACAAACAAATGTTTCTGGCGAAGAAAACAGGAGGATGATGTTTTTTTCTCCCAACTGATCCACCCATCAGGCCATTGAATCGGGCCCTTGATCCACTCACGGGTTTTCGACGAGAAAACATAGATGTTGCCGGTTCCGACATGGTAGGCAATTACATAGAAATGTCGAGAAAAAAGAGGATCACACGCTAGTGCAAACATGTGTAATGTTGGATAGCTGTTGAGGAGGGGATATCAGCATGTCTTCCTGTTGCAGGGTTGTAGACGGCGTTCTGAGCAGGTGAAAAGCTATAGAGGAGTAAACCGTTGCATATGCTTTTGACTTGCATGTACTTCGAGAATTCTTTGTTGCTATTATGATGATTGGGGTTGGTATTGGACACCGCGTAATAATACACATGTTCGCTGTTGGTGTAGAAGAATCCATGCATGGGTTGAGGAAGGTACTTACGATATTTAGGATTGTCGAAGATTAGGGCGTGCCAAGATTTACTGACATGTCGGAAGCGGATGAGAGATCGGGTGGGCAGTCGACGGAGAATCTCCCACAGGATATCGAGGCTGATCACGGAGGAACGCTGTGATTCTTCCCAATCTCTCTGATCGCGCTCCGATGAGTCCATCTGCTCTCTATCTTTCTTTTTCTCTATCTCCCTCTTTCTCTTTTTTCCCCTCGTTCTCTCCTCTCCCCTCTGGGTTCCATCCAAAAGAGCGGAAAGTATCCCATGGGGACGGGTGCATTGCACCCCTCCCCTTTGAACCATTGGATCTCCTTGGGATCTGAAAATTTTCCATATCCTAAGGGGATCCAATGGTTCATAATGGGCCGTCCCTATAGGATACTTTCTCCGAAAGGAGAGGTGGGCGGCTGCATGTAACATGGGCTCGGCCACTAGCAGGGAACGAGGTGATTCTTGGTACAGAGAGACATAATAGGGTTTTAAGATCGCTTTATTTGTACTAGTTAGAGGGCACGTGCATTGCACGTGCTTGCTATGTGAGTCGTGGTATGTTTAGGTTTCTGTTCGGCCTCAATTCTTATAAGTTTTTTTTCCAGATAGATCCCTCAAATTGTTAATTTTACTCTTATTTAGAGGGAGTAATTTCAATATAACTCAAGAATTAGCAACGGTAGTTGCAATTTCCATGATTTGAGGGACTAATTCCAAATAGCTTAAAAATTGAGGGACCTAATGGTAATTTCAATAATTTGAAGGACCAAGTCAAAATATGAAAATTTTAAGGTATTAATACATGGGTAGGGTTACGATACACCTAGGGTGTAACTTAAGTTAGATGCACACATTTATAAAAATACATATTAACGATATTAATGATTCACACTATCCATTGTGATCTAGGCATTTAAAACTTCATGGAGAGAGAAAAATTACATAAATTTAATATTTCTACATGATACATCTAATGACCTAGAAATAATGGCATATAACGTCTCAAATATCAATTATTTTGGGTTGCTTTAATTGAGGGATAGAAATTTCTAAACTTTAATTGGGGATAGAAATGTCTAAACTCCATAAGTTTTGATTCACTAAGATTTGATGACATCTAGATAATTTTGAATTGTTTGGATTTACGATATATATGGGCGAAAGTGTATTTTCACGGTGTGTAACTAACTTAGTTACACCTAGGTGTATTGTAACGTCCCCATATATATATATATATATATATATATATATATATATATATATATATATATATATATATATATATATATATATATATATATATATATATATATATATATATATATATATATATATATATATATATAGGCTTGCTATGATTTACTTAAGTGGATAGAGCAACTCATCCTCCTAACTTTTTAACCATTCATCTTCTCTTGAGATTTGTAGTAGGAACAAATAAAAAATAGAGCCCATATCTTTCATGGATCTCAAGGGAAATCCAAGGAGAAAAAGTTAGGAGGACACACTTATCCACTTAAGTGGATTATAACCAACTATATATATATATATATATATATATATATATATATATATATATATATATATATATATATATATATATATATATATATATATATATATATATATATATATATATATATATATATATATATATATATATAACTCCTATAAACTTAAGTGGATAGGAGCCATTTGTCCACCAATTTTTTATCCATTGATTTTACATTGAGATTTGTGCTAGCATGTGATGCAAATAAATACACAAATATCAAAATAGCATTGATGTATAGCACAAATCTCAAAGCATAATGAAGGGATAAAAGTTTGGTGGACAAGTCTCCTATCCACTTAAGTTTATAGGAGCTTTACTCTATATATATATATATATATATATATATATATATATATATATATATATATATATATATATATATATATATATATATATATATATATATATATATATATATATAGAAGAGCTCCTATGAACTTAAGTTCATAATGAATAGTGGTGCACCAACTTTTCTAACCACTCATCTTGCTTTGGGATCCGTGAAAGATATAAAGCCCACTTTGAGATTTGTGCATCACAAATCTCAAGGCAAGATGAGTGGATAAAAAGTTGGTGCATACATGTCATATGAACTTAAGTTCATAAGGCTTCTATATATATATATATATATATATATATATATATATATATATATATATATATATATATATATATATATATATATATATATATATATATATATATATGGAGAAACTTAGTACTAAGTTTCTTCATTGGCCTTAGTAGTGATGTGGAGTAACATGAGCCTTTAGATCTTGGTTTGATGGAAATTTAAGTAGGTAAAGAGATTATGCAAAGAAACCCCCACTTTTTTGAAAAGTGCTGTAGCATTTATGAAAGATTCCACTCTCTCTCATTGATCTCTCTCTACACTCTTTCACAGACCCTCTCTCTCCCATCTCAATCTCTCACTTCCTTAAAAGAATTATGCACCATTGCTAAAGCTTCCTTGCTTTGGGCATGAAGCTTCCACCAAGTAGTTAAAAATCATCACTAACTTGATCGTCGGAGAAACAACTGGAGAACCCAACTCCAACCCTCTAACATTTTATATTGATATAAGAATCTTCTTCTGCTCAAAGTGGTCAACCATCAAAAGGATTGAGGGACCCTAAGCTCTCCCAAATCCACCCCAATAAACTTAATTAAGTTTCTGTCATATGCAACTCAATAGACGACAATAATAGCAACAATGATAATAAAACTTTTATCCTAAATATTTAGAGTTGATTACATGAATTTTATTCTTTCATTCCATTCTATTTTGGGTCATTTCGTTAAGTTAACTATTATCATCTCATTCTTAATTGTTGCAAGGTCTCTTACGTCTACCTCTAGATCTCTTTGCGTCATCAACTATAATATTATAGCTTTTTCTAATCGGTGCACTAAAGGGTTTTCAATGTACATGACCAACCACCTTAGCCTACTCTCTTTTCAAAATTGCATTAAACGGTGCCACTCAATAGAGAGAGAACTAACTATCAATAGGAGGAATGCTAGCTATAGTCATGAGAGCACTGCACTCATGCTATAGTAGAGACATGTGTCCCTACATGTCCCTGTAGGGGACACATATCCCTGCCGCAGCGCGAGTGCGGTCCATTCGCATATATGGCCAGACTTGGCCATATCGGTACAGACTATCTATATAGTTCAATATGAGGTGGATCACAGCTTACTACAGGAGTCCAAAGATTAGCCAAAATCACACTCCTCACTACTAATAAATGAAGTTGAAGGATAATAATAAAACTTTTAAACTACCCCTATATTATAATGATTCCTTAATTCGTTGAGTGTTGTATCCAATTTTCATTAGTTCTTAGGACAAACCTTAATTTCTCTGCATTTCCAAATTAGTAAGCTTTCAATAAATCGTATGAAGTATTATAGTCACAATTAAATAATATGCAAGCAGGTTCGTACAAGAAAAATTAATGACAGAAGTACAAACAAATCAAGTACACATTAATTCATCCAAAACAAAAATTTGATCCCAAATTTGATCACGCAAATAAATGGTTCAGCTCTGTTCCAATGAGGTGTGATCAACATACAAATTATCTAATCAAAAATTTCCCAAGACTTCTTCGCCACCCACAGCCTTCCAAAAGGCTTCAACCATGCCCATATTATCCTCATCCCAAAAAAATTAAATTGCATATCTCCCAGTGAATTCAGCCCTATTAGTCTTACAAATGTTGCTTATAAAATCATAATCAAACTCCTTGCCAATTGTATCAAGCCACATCTTAAAACCCGCATCTCTCCTTTTCAAGGAGCCTTCATTGAGGTGAGAAGCATCACCAATAATATCTTACTAGCTAGCGAAGTCCTTCACTATCTTAAGTCCACTAAAGTTCATCAAGGCTTCTTTAGACATGTCCAAAGCTTTCAACAGAGCCAAATGGCCTGCATTGGATCATATTTTATCTCTTATGGGGTTTGATTTTGCTTGCAGGTCTCTATTCCAAGCATGTATTGTTGCACCCTCATTCTCGGTCATTATCAATGGTGTTGGTAAAAGTAGACTTGTTATTCATTGCTTTCGTTTGAACTTGTTTCTGACCGTTGGCCTACAACAAAATTCAAAACAAAAAAATGCCTTTTATTTTTAGGCGCATAATGAAAACAAAATTACAACTTCTTCCTTTGTGAACAAACACGAGGATCTCTATTTTACGGGATCCTCGCTTGCGTGGTTCTTTGCTGTCTGGGGACTTTTATTCGTCAGGTGGACCACCGCGCAATTCGATCCGGTGAAAACCGGGTTGGAACTCTGAGGCGTGAAGGGGCTCGTTCCGGAAGCGCGAGGGATCACCTCGAAGGAGAGGATGCGCCGGGGATCGCCTCCTGAAGGAGAGGATTGCCGAGCGGTGAGATCTACTAGGAGAAATCACCGGCCGTCTGTAGCCGACCGAGTTAAACACCTCGCGGTTTGTAGATGCATGGAGTGCTCGCCGGTGCTGGTGTCGCGGCTCGTGGATCTCCGAGGGCTCTCTCAAGAATATCGAGAAAATCCAATCTCCAAAATCCACCCTTTTCAAATGAGCACCTCACTATTTATAGGAAAACAAGAGGGAGAGGGGCTTTTCGACGGCCGGACACCATTGGTGTCGAGACGCTAACGGACACCAAATGGTGTCCCGCCATTGTGAACTGCTGGTGTCGACCATTGGCGGACACCATTTGGTGTCGGCTTGATAACGGACAAAGCGGTGTCGGGTTTGTGGACGCCGTTTTGGCTTCGGTTTGGTTTCATGTGTCCCTACATGTCCCTGTAGGGGACACATATCCCTGCCGCAGCGCGAGTGCGGTCCATTCGCATATATGGCCAGACTTGGCCATATCGGTAGAGACTATCTATATAGTTCAATATGAGGTGGATCACAGCTTACTACAGGAGTCCAAAGATTAGCCAAAATCACACTCCTCACTACTAATAAATGAAGTTGAAGGATAATAATAAAACTTTTAAAACTACCCCTATATTATAATGATTCCTTAATTCGTTGAGCGTTGTATCCAATTTTCATTAGTTCTTAGGACAGACCTTAATTTCTCTGCATTTCCAAATTAGTGAGCTTTCAATAAATCGTATGAAGTATTATAGTCACAATTAAATAATATGCAAGCAGGTTCGTACAAGAAAAATTAATGACAGAAGTACAAACAAATCAAGTACACATTAATTCATCCAAAACAAAAATTTGATCCCAAATTTGATCACGCAAATAAATGGTTCAGCTCTGTTCCAATGAGGTGTGATCAACATACAAATTATCTAATCAAAAATGTCCCAAGACTTCTTCGCCACCCACAGCCTTCCAAAAGGCTTCAACCATGCCCATATTATCCTCATCCCAAAAAAATTAAATTGCATATCTCCCAGTGAATTCAGCCCTATTAGTCTTACAAATGTTGCTTATAAAATCATAATCAAACTCCTCGCCAATCGTATCAAGCCACATCTTAAAACCCGCATCTCTCCTTTTCAAGGAGCCTTCATTGAGGTGAGAAGCATCACCAATAATATCTTACTAGCTAGCGAAGTCCTTCACTATCTTAAGTCCACTAAAGTTCATCAAGGCTTCTTTGCACTCAAGCTAGACATGTCCAAAGCTTTCAACAGAGCCAAATGGCCTGCATTGGATCATATTTTATCTCTTATGGGGTTTGATTTTGCTTGCAGGTCTCTATTCCAAGCATGTTTTGTTGCACCCTCATTCTCGGTCATTATCAATGGTGTTCGCGGTAAAAGTAGACTTGTTATTCATTGCTCGTTTGAACTTGTTTACAGCTTCGTTGGCCTACAACAAAATTCAAAACAAAAGAAATGCCTTTTTATTTTTAGGCGTACAATGAAAACAAAAATTACAACTTCTTCCTTTTGTGAACAAACACGAGGATCTCTATTTTACGGGATCCTCGCTTGCGTGGTTCTTTGCTGTCGCGGGACTTTTATTCGTCCGTGGACCACCGCGCAATTCGATCCGTGAAAACCGGGTTCGGAACTACAGACGGAAGGGGCTCGTTTCACGAAGGAAACGACGCACTGAGGGGATCACACTCACGGCGAGAGGATCGCCGGGATCGTGACTCACGAAGGAGAGGATTGCCGAGCGGTGAGATCTACTAGGAGAAATCACAGCCGACCAGCCGACCCGAAGTTCGCTACCTCGTTTGGATTCGTCGCTCACATGGTTTCTGGATCAAGGCCGACGGCTCGTGGATCTCGCGAGGGCTCTCTCAAGAATATCAGAAAATCCAATCTCCAAAATCCACCCTTTTCAAATGAGCACCCCCCCTCACTATTTATAGGAAAACAAGAGGGAGAGGGGGCGCCAGTCGCCGACACCATTGGTGTCCGGCTCGCCGACACCAATGGTGTCCGGCCATTGGCCGGACACCTTTTGGTGTCCGGCCATTGGCCGGACACCATTTGGTGTCCGGCCAATTGGCCGGACACCAAACGGTGTCCGGGTTTCGGCCGGACGCCGTTTTGGCTTCTCGGTTTGGTTTTCGGACTTTTCCGTGACGTTTATTCCGATCTTGTCGTCGTCGTTCTAAGTCCGTGCTTGGTTCACTTGATTGGTTTCATCCCGTCAACGATTTAGGTGACGATCGGTCGATGTTCAAATCCGATCTCGTTGATGTTTGGACCCGATCAATCTCGTTGAAGCTTTGCTTGTTGGATTCATTCCATAACACGTAGCCTCGTTGATTCGTACGCCTTGTTGACCCATTTCGTGTGTTCGCGGACCGCTTTTACGCTTATGCATAGTCAATCGGCGTCGGTTTGTCGAATGGGTTGTTGGTTGTTAACCCACCGCCACGAAGTTTCGTCGCACCGATAAGCAATTTTAACGCCACAGATACCCCTCCAAAGCGTCTCGGTCGATTCTTGCCGAAGTCCGGGATGCTTTGACATGATGAGCCCTTCACCCTTCGATCGGTGATGGGACTTGTGAATGACCTTGGCTTTTGATCTCTCCACTCCTTCGGTCTTTCCGGTGCCTTGTAGGATTGTCGGCTGTATACTTGCATCGCATTTTTGTCCGACCGTTGTTGAGATCTTGACCGGAAGTCGGTAGATAAATTTCTTTTGAGATTGGCTCGATATTTGATTCCTCCAATTCTCGGGTTCTCCGATGCTTTGTAGGATACCGGGGTGTTGCGGTCTTTGCATTTATTGCTTGACCGTTGTTGGAATTTCGAATCAGAAGCTAATTGAGTTTATTTGTTGTTGACTCGTGTCGATGGATTGTAATCAATTGACCATCGAGATTCCTCCGTTGATCGGGAATTCTTCACTACGACGCTAATTGTCTTCAAGCCATATGGGTTTTGGCCTTCAATCGTGAGTGCAACGCGTTGTTGGCGTCGCGATCTTCGTGGATCCGAACCGTTGATCGGTGAATCCTTTGTCGACGACGCCAGTTAAGGCCGCTTGTGTATTACTCCTCGTTGGAGTGTATTCATCCACGGTGGGAGGTATTCTTCCCGGATTTGTTCCAGCCTCAATTGTCGCTGGTAGGCCCAAGGGCGACGCACTAATCGGCCGATATGGTGGGGTCTCGATTCTTTCAAGGTAGAGCGTTGTTCGCCCATATAAGTCTCGGAAAATTAACTTTTTCCATAGCGGAGGAAATTGAAGATTATCGAGTTATCCTTAAGAACATGGTAATATTCTCCAGAACTTCTCAAAATTGGGGCATAGTTTATACTCATAATCCTAGTTGAGTAGGATTATATGACGCTGATTGGCGCCGATGCAGTTCATGCGATCGAAGTTATCCCTAAGAATATTTTTGTGAAAATATTCTTCCCGAACTTCTCGATAAATTAGGAAACAGCTTTATACCGTAATTCTAGTTGAGTAGGATTAGGCGTAGCGTTGATTGGCGTCGATGCAATTCGTGCGATCGAAGTTATCCCTAAGAATATTTTTGTGAAAATATTCTTCCCGAACTTCTCGATAAATTAGGAAATAGTTTATACCGTAATCCTAGTTGAGTAGGATTAGGCGACGCTGATTGGCGTCGATGCAATCCGATACAATCGAGTTATCCCGAGAATATTTTTGTGAAAATATTCTTCCGAACTTCTCGATAAATTAGAAATAGTTTATACTCGTAATCCTAGTTGAGTAGGATTAGGCGTAGCGTTGATTGGCGTCGATGCAATCCGTACAATCGAGTTATCCCTGAGAATATTTTTTGTGAAAATATTCTTCCGGGAACTTCTCGATAAATTAGGAAACAGCTTTATACCGTAATCCTAGTTGGAGTAGGATTAGGCGACGCTGATTACGCCGATGCAATTCGTGCGATCGAGTTATCCCTAAGAATATTTTTGTGAAAATATTCTTCCGAACTTCTCGACAAATTAGGAAATAGTTTATACCGTAATCCTAGTTGAGTAGGATTAGGCGACGCTGATTGGCGCCGATGCAATCGGCATAATCGAAGTTATCCCGAGAATATTTTTGTGAAAATATTCTTCCGGAACTTCTCGATAAATTAGGAAATAGTTTATACCGTAATCCTAGTTGGAGTAGGATTAGGCGACGCTGATTGGCGCCGATGCAACCGCATAATCGAAGTTATCCCGAGAATATTTTTGTGAAAATATTCTTCCGAACTTCTCGATAAATTAGGAAATAGTTTATACCGTAATCCTAGTTGAGTAGGATTAGGCGACGCGTTGATTGGCGTCGACGCAATTCGTGTGATCGAGTTATCCCTAAGAATATTTTTTGTGAAAATATTCTTCCGAGAACTTCTCGATAAATTAGGAAATAGTTTATACTAGTAATCCTAGTTGGGTAGGATTAGGCGGCAGCGTTGATTGGCGTCGATGCAATCGTCTGTCGAGTTATCCGAGAATATTTTTGTGAAAATATTCTTGGAACTCTCTCGATAAATTAGGAAATAGTTTATACTGTAATCCTAGTTGGAGTAGGATTAGGCGGCGTTGATTGGCGTCGATGCAATCCGTCTGTCGAGTTATCCGAGAATATTTTTTGTGAAAATATTCTTAGAACTTCGATAAATTAGGAAACAGTTTATACTCGTAATCCTAGTTGGAGTAGGATTAGGCAGCGTTGATTGGCGTCGATGCAATTCGTCGATCGAGTTATCCCTAGAATATTTTTTGTGAAAATATTCTTAGAAACTCTCGACAAATTAGGAAATAGTTTATACTCGTAATCCTAGTTGGAGTAGGATTAGGCGGCGTTGATTGGCGTCGATGCAATCCGTCTGTCGAGTTATCCGAGAATATTTTTTGTGAAAATATTCTTAGGAACTTCGATAAATTAGGAAATAGTTTATACTGTAATCCTAGTTGGAGTAGGATTAGGCTAGCGTTGATTGGCGTCGATGCAATCCGTCTGTCGAGTTATCCACGAGAATATTTTTGTGAAAATATTCTTAGGAACTTCTCGATAAATTAGAAATAGTTTATACTCGTAATCCTAGTTGGGTAGGATTAGGCGGCAGCGTTGATTGGCGTCGATGCAATTCGTCGCGATCGAGTTATCCTAAGAATATTTTTGTGAAAATATTCTTGAACTCGACAAATTAGGAAATAGTTTATACTCGTAATCCTAGTTGGGTAGGATTAGGCGACGCTGATTGGCGCCGATGCAATTCGGCGATCGAAGTTATCCCTAAGAATATTTTTGTGAAAATATTCTTCCGAACTTCTCGACAAATTAGGAAATAGTTTATACCGTAATCCTAGTTGAGTAGGATTAGCGACGCTGATTACGCCGATGCAACCGCATAATCGAAGTTATCCCCGAGAATATTTTTGTGAAAATATTCTTCCGAACTTCTCGATAAATTAGAAATAGTTTATACCGTAATCCTAGTTGGAGTAGGATTAGCGACGCGCTGATTGGCCGATGCATCCGCATAATCGAAGTTATCCCCGAGAATATTTTTGTGAAAATATTCTTCCGAACTTCTATAAATTAGGAAACAGCTTATACCGTAATCCTAGTTGGAGTAGGATTAGGCTAACGCTGATTACGCCGATGCAATTCGTGCGATCGAAGTTATCCCTAAGAATATTTTTTGTGAAAATATTCTTCCGAACTTCTCACAAATTAGGAAATAGTTTATACCGTAATCCTAGTTGGAGTAGGATTAGGCGACGCTGATTGGCCGATGCATCCGCATAATCGAAGTTATCCCGAGAATATTTTTTGTGAAAATATTCTTCCGGAACTTCGATAAATTAGGAAATAGTTTATACCGTAATCCTAGTTGAGTAGGATTAGGCGACGCTGATTGGCCGATGCAATCCGCATAATCGAAGTTATCCCGAGAATATTTTTTGTGAAAATATTCTTCCGAACTTCTCGATAAATTAGAAATAGTTTATACCGTAATCCTAGTTGAGTAGGATTAGGCGACGCTGATTGGCCGATGCAATTCGGCGATCGAGTTATCCCTAAGAATATTTTTTGTGAAAATATTCTTCCTGAACTTCTCGACAAATTAGGAAATAGTTTATACTCGTAATCCTAGTTGAGTAGGATTAGGCGACGCTGATTGGCCGATGCATCCGCATAATCGAAGTTATCCCGAGAATATTTTTTGTGAAAATATTCTTCCGAACTTCTCGATAAATTAGGAAATAGTTTATACCGTAATCCTAGTTGGAGTAGGATTAGGCAGCGTTGATTGGCGTCGATGCAATCCGCATAATCGAAGTTATCCCGAGAATATTTTTTGAAAATATTCTTCCGAACTTCTCGATAAATTAGGAAATAGTTTATACCGTAATCCTAGTTGGAGTAGGATTAGGCGACGCGTTGATTGGCGTCGATGCAATTCGTGCGATCGAGTTATCCCTGAGAATATTTTTTGTGAAAATATTCTTCCGGGAACTTCTCGACAAATTAGGAAATAGTTTATACTCGTAATCCTAGTTGGAGTAGGATTAGGCGACGCGTTGATTGGCGTCGACGCTATCCGCGGGGTGTTATTCTGCCGAATAAATCTTCAGAATCTTTCCAAATATAGCGGAGGGGGTAAGAGCCAATCAACGAACTAATTTGGCACTTATTTTGACATCCGGATAAGGTTCCAATTAGGACTCCTAATTAGGGGCTGATTAGAGTCCTAATTAGAATTGGTTTGGGCCCATTAGGAGTTGTTATAAATACCCATACCCCTCCTATTCTTCTGACCTAGGCCGGCCCCGTGCTCTATCTCTCTTGTTTTCGTCTCGTCTCTCGCCGTCTCATCTCCTTCGATCAACGAGGTATGTGTACGAGTGTCCCGCGACGTCTTTTTCTTGTTTTTCTTCTTTCTTTCTCTTCTCTCTTTGTTTTGTTTTGTGCATGAACAGGTGTGCAACCAAGGCGGGAGAGCGATGTCAACGACGACCGGATGGCGACGATCGGACGGCGCCGGCTGGCGCTTCTGGCGCGGCACAGCGCGCCGGTACGCATCGCGTCGATGCAATCCTACTCCAACTAGGATTATGAGTATAAACTATTTCCCAATTTAACGAGAAGTTCCCGGAGAATACTACCATATTCTTAAGGATAACTTCGATAATCCTCAATTTCCTCCCCTTATAATGCGCCCGACTTGTTCGCGGTAAAGTAGACTTGTTATTCATTGCTCGTTTGAACTTGTTTACGGCCGTTGGCCTACAACAAAATTCAAAACAAAAGAAATGCCTTTTATTTTTAGGCGTACAATGAAAACAAAATTACAACTTCTTCCTTTGTGAACAAACACGAGGATCTCTATTTTACGGGATCCTCGCTATGCGGGTTCTTTGCCCGTGTTGGAGACTTTTATTCGTCCGTGGACCACCGCAATTCGATCCGTGGAAACCGGGTTCGGAACTCTGAGGCGTGAAGGGGCTCGTTTCCGCGAAGGAAGCGGCGCACTGAGGGATCACACTCCGCGAAGGAGAGGATCGCCGGGGATCGCCTCCGCGAAGGAGAGGATGCGGGCGGGTGAGATCTACTAGGAGAAATCACGGCTGATCTGTAGCCGACCGAGTTAACACCTCGCGGTTTGTAGATGCATGCGTGCTCGTCGGTGCTCGGGTGATCGCTTCGGTGTGGATCCTGAGGGCTCTCTTAAGAATATCGAAAATCCAATCTCCAAAAATCCACCCTTTTCAAATGAGCACCCCTCACTATTTATAGGAAAACAAGAGGAGAGGCTTTCAACGGCCGGACACCATTGGTGTCCGGGCGTAACCGAACACCAAATGGTGTCGACCTCGGCGAACCTTTGGTAGTGTCGACCGATGGCGGACACCAAAGCGGTGTCCGGGTTCGGCCGACGCCGTTTGGCTTCTCGGTTTGGTTTTCGGACTTTTCCGTGACGTTTATTCCGATCTTGTCGTCGTCGTTCTAAGTCCGTGCTTGGTTCACTTGATTGGTTTCATCCCGTCAGCGATTTAGGTGACGACGGTCGATGTTCAAATCCGATCTCGTTGATGTTTGGACCGATCAATCTCGTTGAAGCTTTGCTTGTTGATTCATTCCATAACACGACCTCGTTGATTCGTGCGCCTTGTTGACCCATTTCGTGTGTTCGCGGACCCGCTTTCGGCGTTTGCGGCATAGTCAATCGGCCGGTTTGTCGAATGGGTTGTTGGTTGTTAACCCACCGTCACGAGTTTCGTTCGGGCACTGATAAGCAATTTTTAACGCCTACAAATGGTTCTGAAGGACATTTTAAAAGTAAAAGAGAATTGAGACAAAGATGCGCTCTATCTCTTTCTTTTCATCACCATCATGGAGGCGCTCTCTCGCATGCTAGATCGAAATCTTTAACTTGGGCTTATCAAGGGTCTTAAAGTGTCTCGTAACGACATTCTCCTCACCCACCTCATGTTAGCTGACGATGTCCTTCTCTTTGTTGCTTGTAATAAATTGGAATGTAGGGTGATTAAAGCCACCCTTGCCTCCTTCGGGAAGCTCTCCGGCCAAGTTATCAATTTCAACAAATCTTCCATTCACTTTAGTCAAGCCACTCCCATCTCCATAAGGAACAAGATCATCTCCATCTTCAAGGTCGGGGAAATAAACATGGATGACAAGTACTTGGGGTCCAGAATCCTTTCCAAGTGGGGCCACAACAAGGATCTTGAGGACCTCATCTCGAAAACTCGCTCCACTCTTGCTGGCTGGAAGAATAAAGTATTTGTTCGCGGTAAAAGTCGGGATGATTGTCATTGATTTGAATTTTGCTTACAGCTTTTTCGGCCTACAACGAAATTCAAAAAGAAATGCCTTTTATTTTAAGGCGTACAATGAAAAATCAAAAAAGATTACAACTTTTATCCTTAGTGAACAAACACGAGGATCTGTTATATCGGATCCTCGCTATGCGGGTTCTTTTGCCTCGGGGACTTATTGTCCCGACGATCAAGCGATTCGATCCAGGAGACCCTGCTCGAACTACAGATGTAGGGGCTCGCTTTCACGGAAGGAACGGCGCCGAGGGATCACACTCACGAAGGAGAGGATCGCTGCGGGGATCACACTCACGAAGGAGAGGATCACGGAGCGTGAGATCTACTAGGAGAAATCACGCTATCCCCGAGATTAAGACGAAGCTTAACCTAGAGGGTATCGTAGTTCGACCAATTGGTTACCTTTGCTTGTAGATCCGATGTCGATGGACTTGTACTGCTGTTCGACCGTATACGACATCAGATCTCGCAAGAATTCTTGAAGTCCGAGCTCTTCCAAATCCCCAAAAATCCTCTCGGATCGCCAAAAACTACCTCCTTAGTGAACCTCTGCCTTTGCCGAGGTGGTTAACATTGTGGTCGAGCTTACTTCGCCACTGGCCGAGGTAACTTCGTTGCCGAGGGCGCCGCCGCTTTTTCGCCGTTTTGTCGTTTTCGACTCTTGGCTTTCTCCGACTTAGATTCCGTCGTATTTGATTCGGGACTAATTCTTGGTTCGTTCGGTTCAACGGTCTCGAAATCCGATCGTCCATTCAAGTCCGATTTAAACCGTGTTGTGACGCCAGGGTTCGCTCGCCGAAGTTCGTCTTAACGATCCGACGCCGTGATCATTCGATGGGTTGTCATTCACGCACTTCGGCCACGAAGTGGTTTCGGGATCTTGTAAGTATTTTTCAACGCCTACAGTATTGTCCTAATCTGGTCACACTGTTCTTATCCAATCAACCCTCTCCAGTCTTCTAATATATCACATGGTGTTATGACAAACCTCAGGATAAACTAACATCAATCACATGAAATTACGAAAAATATCGAGAACACATGAACACAAAGATATGCGTGGTTCGGCTTGTAGCCTACGTCCACGGGCGAAGGAGGAGAATAGCTTTACTAAATTATGAGGAATACAATGTGAAGATCTCTCAATCACTCAATCTCAAATCACACCCCTGAAAGCACTTTGTTGATGGTGATAATCACACAGTCGATGAATCTAGGAATCTTGTTTGTTGATGGGAGCTCGTAATCTTTCTTCGTATATCTGGCGCAAGGTCGACTGGCTCAATCCTGCACAATGGAAGAACTATAAGAGGGCGGGGTCTGACACCCCGGTTGTTCCTCCGACGATCAAGTCAGTTGATGTCTAATAAGAGAGGAAAAAAGAATTGTGGGAATTCTTCTTTTCTAGTTCAGAATTGCTTACCTTAGTGTGAGAACAGTTTTGGCTTTTATAGCCTTTTTCAGGGGGTAGTTATGTCATTTGGGCCGAGGTGAGCTAGCGGTCGAGTCAGATTTGGTCATCACAAGTGTTATCCACTGGATGGAGGGGGGTCACTTTGACTAGGCATAGGCTGACGGCTGAGTCAGATCCATCTTTATACATGTCGCTTGCTGGGTGGTGGGAGTCCAATCCGCATTAAATAAGATATGATGGCTTCGGCGTGGTCCGATGTGTCTTAAAGTCTTCGGGGAGAAGTAAATGATGGCTCTGATCAGCATTAAATGCGATTGTGACAACTTGTCAGCGAGAGAAACGGTGCAACAGGATCCGGGGGAGTTGTCGCTTGGGAGTGCCGAGAAGTCCCGCCTTTCGAGTCGGCTAGAAGAGGGGTCGGTCGACACCTGGCCAGCAGGCACACGGCCGATGGGCCGGGGTCACCCTGATGGGAAGGGTCGACCCGATAAGAGTGGGATGACCGGGCGAGGTGGGGTCGACCCGGACGGATGCTCGGGCGACTCGACAAGGAATGTCGACTCATCCCGCCTTTCTAGTCGGCATGGACTAAAAGGCCTCTAGTGCGAAGCGTAATCCGCCATTGAATGCGGTTAGTGTCCGGGTTATGGAAGGACCATAACACACTTAATCTCTCCAACAATCTCTAACACCTAGAGAGCTAACCAAATAGAGAGCCAAATCAAGAACCTCTTGAATCTATTGCTTCAGCCTGCAGAGCCTTTCTCAATGCTTACTGCTGCCGTCGGGTGGATCAATTATCTACAACCTTAATAAATAACCATCCGTTCTTTCCCTTGATGTTGCGACCCTAGGTTGGGTAAATTCTCATCAAAGATCTTCTGTCATATTTATAAAGACTAAGGATATGAGTTATTGCTATCCACAAAATCTACAATATAAGAATTTTAATCTCAATAGAATAAACAAACTTTTTCTCTTTATCTTAATACTAGACATAGTTAATAGAAATTCTAATTAAATTGCATATCCTATTCAAAGATTAGTATTTGAATCATCCATAACACATGGCAACAACCAAGCTACCAAAGAAGACTTATGACAAATTGGATAGACTTTATAGATGTTTTTGGTGGAATCATGACCCATCACAAATAAAGGCTCGTTTTATTAGCTGGAGAAAATTTCAAAGACCTAAAGGAGGTTTGGGCATCCGTAGCACTCATGAAGCTAATCAAGCCCAACTATGCAAACTTACATGGGAGCTTGTCAATGATAAGGATTCTATGTGGACTCATGTTCTATCCAACAAATACTTCAATGGTGGTAATCTTTGTATAGCTAGTGCAATGGCATTGGCATCTGCATTGTGGCATATCATTCTCAATAGTAGACAATTAATGAAGAAAGCTTGTTCCTGGAATATCATAAATGGTAGGAGTATCTCTATCTGTAATGACTTAATGGTTTGATAACCAATCCTTACCTATCCCTCCTCCAACCTCCCTTCTACTCCATAATTAACTCAGTTGATGAACTTATTGACCAAGATTCAAAATTCTGGAATGAAGACCTTGTTTTGGCTATATTTGATCCATCAACAGCGGAGGTCATCCTCAGAACTAAGATGCACAATCCATTTTCTATTGATGATCCCACTGAAGACTCTTTTTCTTGGACCGGCCATTTTACACCATGCTTCTCGTCGAATGTCATTTAGCATCTCCTATGGTCAGACCATCAACCTCAGACCTCATCTTTCAATTCTCTAAATCGCCTAACCAAATTGGTTATGAAAAACAAGGAGATTCCACCTTGAGTCTCAAGACTTTTATTTGGAGAGCCTTGAATGGTGGCCTAGCGTCTAGAGATATCCTTCGAGATATGGTATTCCATCTGCTATAGTTTGCCCCCTTTGCGTCAAGGATGATGAGTCCATTGACCACCTTTTCATTTCTTGTGACTATACTAGAAGTGTTTGACATAAGACCAATTGCATGCCTCCTAGTTTTTTTCTCTCTTTCGGCTTGGCTTGAGATGTGGCTGAAACTACTGTTGAACTCTTTGATGCATAAGTTATCTGGCTTTACATTTGCAGCGATTCTCTCATCGTTTATATGAAAATCTAGATGCGACACCATTTTCAATGGCTCAACTAACCCTCAGCATAGGTGGTTGACACCCCCTCCACATAATGTCAACATCAATGTCGATGCAGCCTCGTGGAAAGATTATTCTTTGGTTAGAGTTATTGCTTGAAATCACCATGATCACCATCTTATTTCTCATGATCAGCATGGGTGGTTGACACCCCGCGATTATGAAGCCCTAGCTCTTCTCGCAGGACTTCGCCTCGCTCTTTCAATGGGTTGGGAAGATATAATTTTAGAATTGGATTGTCTTTCCTTTGTACCTTCTTCTCGAATAGAACTCTATTGATGGTCCATACTTTGTTTGTAATTAAATTATCTCTGATCTCATTTAATAGGATTGGGTACTTCTCAATTCCTTAAAAAGAAAAAACAAATAAATTATTAATATCACAAATCAATACCAGAACCGAGTTTGATCATTTGTTTATGGATTCACATTCGAAGAAACAGTATCCTTACATACTTCATCCTCCATCTCATCACTTATCCTCTCCAAATTAACACTCTGATTGCGATATACATATCACTATTTTTCAAAGTTTCTCTACCTCTAATAATCGATTGATACTAAATTAACTAAGGCTTTTTAGTTTTAGCCCCTCAAATCTTCAATAAATCTTATCAGTACCTGAAATCTTTAAAATTGCTCACATACCCCTCAAATCCCAAGGGTCTTGAAAATTGGTCCTTCAATGACCCAAGTACCCCCTGCTTGTGTTTTTGAGAAGGCTAAATATCAGAAAACAACTTAATTAACTTTGGATGATTATCAGATAACCCACTTAGCTTTCAAAATATCAAAAAACCCCTTAAGCTTATGCACTATTAGAAAACTCATTTTAACTTTAAAAATTTATCAGAAAACCCCTTTAAAAGTGTGAACCACATTTTTCACTGCAAAATATATCACCCTATGTTATTTTACCTGCTCGTGTAAAAAACACCTTAACTTTTACTCAAATTGACGGTTACCACTTACTTTTTTTTATTACAAAAACCACCTGAATTTGCTTACATGCTTTCAATGTCACACCAAGCTATTTTTTTTTATCGTTACCACCTAAACTTTTATATCTCTTTACCATCTATACTTTTATATTTCTTATGGTTACCACCTTTACAAAACACAAATTGATATATATACCACCTTACCTTTATAAACTTTTGACATGAACCACCTGCTATTTTATGAAAATTATACTTATCCTATAAAAGTTTAGGTGGTAAATGTACTAAAAAGTTTAGGTGGTAAATGTACTAAAAAAAGTTTAGGTGGTAAGTATAAAAAAACATAAATTGGTGTGACATTGAAAGCATATAAGCAAATTTAGGTGGTTTTCGTTAAAAATAGTAGATGGTAACCGTCAATTTGAGTAAAAGTTAAGGTTATTTTTATAAAAACCCTATTTCAAAATAAGGAAGTTTTCGACATTTATCACAAAACATAAATTGAGAGGTATATATTTCAAGTAAAAACTAGTAAATATGGTATGTGCAATGCATGTGCCGATTTCATCTTGATGTTTATGCGAAATAAGGGTACAAATATTACATACAAAAATTAAAATATACGTATACAGAAGCTACATTTGCAAAAGCTGTACGTACAAAAGTATTATGCACAACTTTAACATTAATTTTAGGCTAAATATCATAAAACACCCTTAACTTGGATGATTATCAAAAAACCCTTAACTTTGAAAATATTAGAGAACCCCCTTAAGTTTAGGGCTTATCAAACCCCTTAACTTTGAGATTTTACAGAAAACCCCTAATTTAAGGGGTTTTACGATAATTCAAAGTTAAAAGATCTTCGATAAAATCTAAAAGTTAAGGGGGTTTTGTGATAATCCCAATATTTAAGGGGGGTTCTTTTGATATTTTGAAAGTTAAGGGAGGTTTTCCGATAATTGTCCAAAGTTAAGGGGGGTTTTCTGATATTTAGCCTTAATTTTATATCACTATATATTTTTTTCTTTTTCCTTTTTTCTTTTTTTTTTTTTTGGATGAAGTATATCACTACATTTCAAATCTAGTCAATGCCTAAAATTTTCAAAATTGTATATATTACGAATTTCATGACATACTTAGTTTAGAGTGAATTGTACATAACGCCACTAAGTTCATATATTGGCACTTGAGCTGTCTCTTTTTTCTAGAGAGAGGGGTGTTACCTGTCAGGCTTTAATTCTATTTTTCTCAATTAAAATGGAAGTATATGGGCACATAAAAAACGGTTATTTGCAGTTCCACCCAAAGTTTTACCTTTTTAAACTTTCATACCATGCAGTTCTATTGTGACTTTTGATACATCAAACCCTCAACTTTGTTTTCCCCCTCTCCTAAACTCAAAAACTAAATTTTTGGTAACAAACTTTATTCTCGTTAACTTCTTTATGTTGATATGCTTGAATAATTATGATTAAGTTTTGGCAACTCCGAGTTTGAAACTATTAGAAGAACTTTAGGATATCATAGGAGAAATTAACGTTATTTTCTGTCACGTGATTCTTAATACAAAAATTAATAGATCGGTTTTGCCATGAGGCTAAATCAAACATCAGTTTTTCGTGAGACTTAAAAAAGTTATTTGCTTTTTTTATTCTGGAGTTAGAAAAATAGTAAATGTGGTGGAAATTAATATTTGATAAAGGGTTTATATGAAATTAACTGTTTTACCTTACCAAGTAGTAGACAAATAATAAAATTTTACAGGTACCAGAGGCGACAATCCTGAGGCAAATACGTGGCCATTGTTTCTCGCTAAATGATGCTGTCACTATGTGCTATCCTCACTCTCTAAATTAGAACTCAAAACTTCATACATCAAAATTCAGCCACTATATTAGCCCCACGTGTAATTACAGTCCTTACACTGTATTTTAAGTGGAGAAGATGGTGGTCTGTGTTTGTTATGGTATACTGGGGAAGTTGGTGAAACGCAGGTGTACTAACAGTTTGTTACGCGACAAATGAAATAAATACATGAAAGTACCACGATACCCTATAGTCAAGAATCACTATAGTAATGTGTTTTATTTTGGTCACTGTTTAAAAGCGAGGATCTTAGTGTCAATTATTGACTAGACGACAAACGGACAAGGAGGCAGATTATATATACGGAGAATGGAATGCACGGTTTTCCCGCCAAAAGGCCGAGAGGTCGTGGGTCCCAATTAAAGTTTTGTGGGGCCCAATAAACGTTAAATTCGTTGAGGAAAAGCGAGCTAATTTGCACTTTAATACACTAACTTTTACTACATTTTTAATTTGATATCTCATATTTACTGTTGCTTAAAAGAACAGCATCAACCTTAACAAAATTAACATAGATATCCAAAAGATCTTTTGCACAAAAACACCCCAAATTCCAATAAATTTTAGCTTGATACCCCAAATTTCGGAGAGTACCCCAAAGTTTATTCCATAGTTGATTTTGTTTATGGATATCTGTTAAGCTTTGGATGTCAAAATTGTCAAATTTGACGGGTCAAAGTTGAAAACAGGTTTAACTTTGAAGTGTTTTTGGAGTTAGAGTTACTAATGAAGTAAACTCTAGGTATCTAACTGCAAATAATCCAAAAAAAAATACTGTTTGGAAAATATGAAAAATATTTAAAGAAAAGAAAAGAAAAATCCCCTTAAAACGATCTGGAAAAGGGACAGCTGGCAAGCTCCCCCGGCCTACCCAACCTAATCGTCATACTGTCACTCCTCCGGCCATCCTCGCCCTAGATTTTAGAGACCCGCCCTTTCAAGTATTCCGCGTCATCTGCGCCATCGATGAAGGGGTCGGGTACACCTTCGACGTTTACTCGTCCAACACGGACACTTGGTGTTCGACCCGCATAGGCTTAGGCATTGGCAGAGGAAATTCAATACTCCCTAGCACGGGCGTCTCTGATGGTTGTGGTCGTGGCGTTTGGCTCACCGATGAGGTTAACCGACAGTGGTGGGAGTGCAAACTAACAGGTTGGGTCATCCAACATTTCAATTGTTCTCACTTGTAGAACCAGTAATTAGTCATGGAGGTTTCGAGTTCCTACTGGAAGAAGGAGATCCGTTGATACTGAGAAGAGGAGATCACGTTCAACTAGGGTTGCTTTATGACCGCTCGGTTAATTGGGGTCATTGTTTCGTCCATTGACCATGTTCATCTTCTCCGGATAGATCACAACCGGGCTAGATTTAAGCACCTTGGAGCGATCAGAGTCTTTAGCGATGAGGCCGCCAGAGATTTGGGCCAACGACCTCTTTCGGTTGTTTGTCGTCACCCGCAGCAGCGAGTCGATGTGATGAGGTTTGACACTGATATCCCATTGTGGATCAATGGAAGGATGATAGTTTGGGAGGTGAACGAGCCGGGACAACGCCTCCATTTGATGCCCGAGTGGCCGGCCACACCCGAGAGGGACATCATTCTCAACGGCGCTCCATTCCGTGTAACCTCTTCCATGGTGAGCAATTTTCAGATTGAGGCCAATGCTGTCAGGAGAGCTGTGATTGAGGAGGATGAAGATGTGGAGGTGGATGATCTTGCCATGGAGTAGGATGATGATGGCATGGAGTACGATATTATTGCTGATGAGAGTGATGATGATTGATGATGAGGGGAGGAAGATGCTGAACATGATTGATGATGAGGAGGAATATGCTGAAAATGATTTTTGTTAAATAGAGTAGTTTGATTCAAATTTTCTTAAAGGTTTGCTTTATTTCTGTTCTGTTCTCTGTAAAAAGATAAGCAAATTAGTTATTAGTTTCTTTATGGTCAATTGTAGGGGTGCTAAACCATATTCGTATCCGAGGAAATATCCGTAAACGTATCCGTTAGAATACAAATATGGTTACTCAAATTTTTAACCGATAGGACATGGTTGTAGATATGGTTTTGTGGTGAAATATCTGGATCCATATTCGAAATATCAGAATACATATTAGGCATACTCTTACGATAGTTTTAATTTTTAGATTATGGATTTGTGGTTACTTTTGATGATCAAGATGTCTAATCTTAGTTTTTCACTTATAATGAACATATGAACGAACTCTTTTATTTCCGAGCCGTATCCGGACTGAATGCACCCCTAATCAATTGTCTTACTTCGATACTTCCTCCTTTTTTTTTTTTTTTTTTTGGGCCTCTTTTAGAAATTAAAGAATGACGGGAAATACATCCCCTGCTCTCTTTTAGAGGGCTTGTCGTCTATGTATATGAAATTGTCAGTCCTCCATTTGTTCGGCATTTTTAATAAGCACTCCTAATATATCGGCATATAAATGAACACCATACTTCGCATATTCTATGATTCATTAGATCGACGTAAAGAAAGTGAAGATAAGACGAGGCCAGTATAAGAAATTTAAAATCCCTTCTGTATCTTACTTGTTGCATGTTAAACTGCTAATTTCTTTTCAATCAAAACGTGCTGATCAACAAAAGCTTATTTTCAGGCCTAATTTAGGTCATTTCTTAGTATAATCTATCTTATTTATTATAGCATCACTGTTAATCCTTAGTAACGTTTTGGTCATTTTACTTTGACATAAAAGATTTTATCCTTATGTTTTCACTTAGGTGCCAACACGGAGTAAATGCAACTGTTCATCACTCGAACAGAATATGAGGAATGCGGAATGTGCGATTAATATACTTTTACTATAACTAGTATAATATACGTGCGTTGCACGTGGACTTAGATTTTGATTTAAAGCTTTGAAGAAAAATATGACAAAAGTTTTGAATATTACATACAATAGTACATAAGTCCTGATTGTTGGTTAATTTTTTTTAAATATTAAAATAGTCACCTCAAATGCTAAATAATTCTACATTTTAGCTAAACTACGCAGAGTAGAAGCAAGCAACCCCATATACAACTACAAACACTAATCTGCTCATTACATCTGCTAGTTATATGTCCTCCATGTAGGCATCAAAAATTGCTGAAGAACCCCAAATATGACTAAATTATGAGAAGATCGAAGGACAACGTCGTCGAAATCTCAAGAAGTCAACATATGGGAAGATTGTGTCTCGCTACAGTGCGAGACACTTGTTTGTGCCTCGCTATAAGCGAGACACTCGCTTGTGTCTCGCTACTAGCGAGACACTTGTTTATGCCTCGCCACGAGCGAGACACTTGTTTGTGCCTCGCTACAAGCGAGACACTTGTTTGTGCCTCGCCACGAGCGAGACACTTGTTTGTGCCTCGCCACGAGCGAGACACCTTGATGTGTCTCGCTATAGGCGAGGCACTCTGTCTCGTAAGCGAGACACCGAATACTGAAAGCGAGCTCTTGAAGGGTCTAAATCAATGCCGATGGGGCCCACTTGACTTTATCAACGCAGAGACGCTCGATACTTTAATGGGCGGTTAC
Organism: Asparagus setaceus; assembly: GCA_012295165.1. Taxonomy (NCBI): domain Eukaryota; kingdom Viridiplantae; phylum Streptophyta; class Magnoliopsida; order Asparagales; family Asparagaceae; genus Asparagus; species Asparagus setaceus. The sequence continues at coordinate 38,213 of WHSE01000153.1, forward strand.
CGCGGCGAAAATCGCCCACTAGGCGTGATTTTAGGGCATTTAATCGTGCCAAAAGCGTGAAACCGTTACAACAATGGAGGGCGACAACGCCTCGCCGATTAGCGAGGCAGCCCATATTACCTCGCCGCCGGCGGCCAGACTACCTCGCCCGGTGGCGAGGCGGACTTGGCCTAGGCGGCTCGCTGCTAGCTTTATAAATGTTGGGCACTTATGACACTTGTGTTTCTCCGAGGGCACGCTTCCCAAAGGCTATAAATATCCCTCTACATCCACTTGGGCGGGGGCAATCGAGATCGGATAAGCGAGCTATTGCAAGAGAGAGAGAATCCAAGCTTCCTGAGTTCAAGAACACGATCCACACCGGAGATTCCTCGAGTTTAAGCTTTGACTTATTCTTGAGAAGAGTAGATATCTTACTTTGCTAAGATATTTGCTTAAGTTCTTGTTTCCTTTGCGAAGCATCAACTAAACCCGTCGATTCGGCGATCTTTCGGTGGTCCCGCAGTTACGCGTCCCGACGCAGGCAAAGACCCACAAAAGCGGAGATCTACACTTGTAGTGTCTTACGTTCGAGTTTGTGAGAGTTATTTAAATTTCTTTGTAGCGAGAATCAAAAGTATAATTTTCTCAAGTTTTACAAATGGAAACAACTTTCAACCCAAACACGATGGCGACCACGGTGGAGACAACGGTCTCGAGCCCGAGATCGTTGTGTCGCACCTTTGCACGATCAAGCCGACCTCATGGTCGATGGATGGATTACTTCTTCGATCAAGCCAAGTTGAAGAATATCTCTCCTCTTCCTCATCGAAGTCCTCCTCACCCGCAAACATCGGAGGATCTCATCTCCTAAGAGGGAGGTTAGTTACGTTGTGATGCTTAGCGATTCTCGTTAAACTGCGGCAGGCGATTTCCCCTCTCAACAATACCGGTGGATCTTAAAGCGGGAGCTCGCTCAAGTTGACTCTTTTCGAAGAAGGAGTCATTCAACAAGATTCAACCGCCTCGACGAAGAGGGCTCGTCGAGACAACGTCAAAAGATGGCCCGACAACTTGCAAAGGCCATGGAATCAACAGACGGAGTTCATTACAACACGAATTGGCGGATCGAGGCCGCCAGTTACAACGCCAACCTCAATCGCCAACATTCCTCCCAAGGAAGAATGGGTTCTCGCCAAAAGGACCCGATTGACAAGGAAGGAGCGCCAAAAGCGCTGCACGCTTGCTCATGCATCGCCGTTGTTCGCAAGGCGCAGAGTCGAAATCAACCAAGGAATCGACCCAAAATCATAAAATTTGGGTCCCGGGTCGACATCAAAATCGGCTCAAGAGTCGCCTTTCGCCATTTCAACCGAGATAGCTGAGCGCCGCATGAGAAGTTTCTGCCGCCGCCAACAACAGGTATGTAAATCGTCTCGCCACCGAGATTGAATCGCCGCCAACAACAGGTGACCTTCCATGCCTTAACAAAATTTGGTTTCTCCGCCTTTCTTCCACTTCTCCTACTGAGGTATCAACCGTTAAGTCCGAAAGCCTTCAATTCGGTGTTCACGCCTTGGTCCACAATCGAGAACCAAAGTCAAAACACCGGAATGGAACGCTTGGATCACTCAATCCATGAACAACGACAGGTTGGGGTCGTACCCAAATCGGTGATGTTGAAATGTTCCGAGCCATCCGACGATCTCAAACCGAAGAGTTCCCGCTATGCCTCGTTTGAGTATCCCTAAGAGGGTCCGCAAGTCTGGCGATAAAGACAAAGCGAAGCGTGTGATTAGCAAAGTCACCAAAGGTGATCAAACGCTTGTTATTCATGCAGAAGCAACTTCCAATAGTCGATTCCCCCAAAAGAAGACTTGTCCTCCAGTGAGGAACCAAGTTACATCTGGGGGTGGAAATGTTATTTGCAATAACCCACACCAACCACATCATCAGGCTGGGGGTGGCAACACACGAAAGAGGACGATCGACGAAATAGATTGTTCTTGCTCATGTGCAAAATTGATTAAGACGCTGTTATCAGGATGTGCCTGTTCTGAGTTGAACGCTCACCCACAAAGAGCTTCAGTATTCGAACGGCTTTCCCTGTCAGCAACGGAAGATCTTGTAGGGTCGAAAAAAGTTTATTGATTGAATGAATGGGTTTACAATCAAATTTTCTCGATTACAGAGGAAGAGAAGATTGATTCGACTTCTCTTTTTGAGGTGGGTTCTTGGTGGCGAGAGGATGCTTCACTCGATGCTCAAGTCGAAGTTGCTTCCCGTCGACGATCAGACCAAGGCTGCGGGTGATCTTGAGATTACTGATGAAGAGCTCGATCTCACTTGTGCGCAAGTGTTGAATTCTCCAAAAGTTTTCCAAAAGCTCCAAAAGAAAAGCCAGCCCTCTCTCCTGTGGAGATGGTGGCTTATAAATAGGCAAGGAGAGGTATGGCCACTTCCTTGATTTGTGGGATATGGCCATGCTCAGTTGAGGAGAGCCATGCCCCCCCCCTGTGGGATGTGACCACTACGGGAGGTGACATCTCCCATGCTTCAAGTGGGCGATCTTGGTTGGATGGTGAGCTTACGTGGTGAACCTCTTATGAGAGTCGAGCCGTTAAATGGGCGAACCTCGGATGGCGAAATCAGCTGTTGTGGGCGAACCTCGTCAGACCACTGACGCTGCAGGCGAGCCTTGTCACACTTTGATGCTCACGTAAAGATCGAACTCCGCTCCGCGTGCGAACCTCGTATTGAGGTCGAGCCTCGCCTCTTGAGCATGTCTCGCTTTGAAGCGTGCACTGGTCTAGCCTCGGTTGAATGTCGAGATTCACTGCTGTAGGTGAACCTCGGTTGAATGTCGAGGTTCACTGCTGTAGGCGAACCTCGGTTGAATGAAGAGCTTCGCTGCTTGGCGAGCCTCGTCTGAATGAAGAGCTTCGCCGCTTGGCGAACCTCGGTCGAGTGAAGAGCTTCGCTGCTTGGCGAACCTCGTCTGAATGTCGAGATTCACTGCTTGGCGAACCTCGTCTGAATGAAGAGCTTCGCTGCTTGGCGAACCTCGTCGAGTGAAGAGCTTCGCTGCTTGGCGAGCCTCGTCTGAATGTCGAGCTTCGCTGCTTGGCGAACCTCGTCTGAATGAAGGGCTCCGCCGCTTGGCGAACCTCGGTCGAGTGAAGAGCTTCGCTGCTTGGCGAACCTCGTCTGAATGTCAAGCCTCACTGCCAGGGCGACCCTCCTCTTTTAGTGGGGAGCCTTGCCGCTTTGCGACCTTCCTCATATGCTACGAAGAACGGGTCGTAACTTTCAAACCGTACGTCGGCATTGGACGAATTATATATGAAAATCGACTATCTCGACAAGACGGAGCCAACCAAACCCACCCGAAGGGTTCGGTTTGCTCCGGTCATTTTGCCCAATTCCTTCCGGTTTGAGAGATATCAGCACTTTTGTCTATTTGGTAGAGTCAAGCATTCAGGTGAACTTAACCCTCAGGTGGGCCTGACTTCCCTCAGATGAACCCTTAGGCTCTTTTGCTTGTCCCGAGTTGCTGTGCAGGGATTAAGGCAATTTTTATTGCCTACAAAACCCCTCAAAGTTTCGGACTTGAATGTGGTTGAATGGAGTGCGGAACACTTTGGATATGAACTTGCAACGATGCGCCGCCTGGGGAGGCGAGGAACCCTCTAACGAACTTGGTAAAGTTGAATTCTTCACTCGCAACTAATGATCGCCCTCTAGGATTTTTAGCAAACCCCCAGCTATCAACGGATTTGATGTGCCTTTACCGATTCCGTTTGAATCGGGCTAGCCATACTTTTCCCCTCGGTATGGTGAGTTTGCGAGGAGTTTCTTTTAGGCTTAGTGCTAAAATCTCCCTCTATCCTTAGCCGTTCAAGGCGTTGGATTAAAAGATAAGGCAAATGCTTTGGTAGGCCATCATGTGGAAATGATCGAATCGTTCGGTGACATAAAAGTATAACGATCGCGATCAAAAGCAATCAAGTTGTTGATTAAGTGAGAGTATAACAACAATGATTACGAACAAAATCATTTAGGAGATGACTCGTGGGGTTAAGCGAGTCGTTGGTGACATGGGAGTATAACGACTATGGTTGAAATAGAGGCATCGCATGGTAGGCCACTATTCGGTGAGGGAGTTGATAGGGGTATATTGCTCGGTTAACCACTATCTAACCCAAAGTCACTTTCGGACAAGTGGCGATATGGAAATGATCAGTCGTTCATTGACACGGGGGTATGGCGACATATGACCGAAGAATCTAGGCTGTTTAGTGACTCGGAGTATAACAACTATGATGGGAATAGGGTACGGCGACTTGATTGGACAACGTCATTTGCGGGAATGGCGGTGCGGACTATCGAGTGATTGTTAACATAGCGATTATGTGGACCCACCAACTTTGTTGCGAGTTGGAAGGGAATTTGTCAAAGGTGATTGTTAACCCGACAAGACTTTGTTGCGATTGGGGCCACTTTGAGGACTCACCATCCCATTGAAGAGGATTAGCAAGTTAATTTGTCGAGAGGTGTAATATTAACATGGCGATTAGGGCGGTCCGTCATCTGTTTGAGAGGATTGGAGGAGGAAATCTTAAGGAAATTGGTTATCGATGTATTTGTTAACATGATAACTTAATGGGAGTTTGAAAGACTACGGGTAGTACTTTTGAGAAACTTACCATTAATAGGCATCATGATTCGCCTTCTTGATTGGTTAGGCGGTATGCTCCATTTGAGTAGATGATTCCACTCTGAATGGCCCTTCCCATTTTGGTTCGAATTTCCCCTTTTTAGAATTGAGGATCATGGTCGTGCAGCGAGAACAAGATCGCCTTCCTTGAAAATCGTCGGACTTTCTTGTCAAATGCTTTAGAAATCCGGTGCGGTAAAGCTTCGATATCTTTGTTGAGCACGTAATGCTTTTCATCGGCATTTCAAATTCCTCAAGCGTGGATGATTTTCCTCGGTTGTCATCCCGTGGATAACGCTATTGAAGCGATGGGATTTGAATCTCTAGCGGTAAAATGGCCTCCGACCATAAACTAGAGAATATGGGGTGGTACGTCGGTTGTCGCGAACCGTTGTCGCGGTAGGCCCACAAACTGCTGACTTGTCGTCCCAATCCTTTTATTGGAAGAGACCATCTTGGTAAGGATCTTGATGATCGTCTTATTAAAAGCTTCAGCTCCGGATTCCGTAGGGTAATAAAGTGATGCCAAATTCGGATTGAATTTGTCGTAATCAGCGTGAAGGCATGGTGACAAATTGCGGACCATTATCGTGGACAATGCCTCGGCACACCGTATCGGTATATGACATGATGTTTGACAAATTTGATCACATCACTAGTCTTGACCATTCTCAATGGAGCGGCTTGACATTTTGAAAATAGTCGAGTTATTGCCAATATGAAGCGTGTCCTTTGAAGAAGGCGGAGAAATGGGACCAACAATGTTCATTCCCCATGTTTCAAATGGCGGGCGTGGCGGTAGGATGCAAATGTTCGGTAGTTGATGAAGATAATTAGCATGTATCCGGCATGCATGGCATCGTTTAAGCGTAAGCCCGCGGCATCCCTTACCATTGTCGGCCAATAATACCCAAGTCTCATAGCGGTCCCATAACTTAGGTCGGTTGGTGTGCTCCTAAACACCGTCATGAGCTTCTTTCAAGACTTGCTCTGCTTCCTTAGTTGACAAACATCGGACGATAACCCATCATATGATCTTCTATACAAAGTCCGTGGGAATCATAGTAAAATCTTGATGCTTTCGTCGGCGAATTGACTCTCTTTCTTTTATGTCTTGGAATATATCAAGAACATAGTGATCGAACCGCCGATCTAGTGCTTCAAGTGACTTAGGTTCATCTTATTTGCTTGGATCTGTCATATTTTGGCGAAATAGTTGCCGACTAGACACAATAACTTTGAGCGAGTAGCATTCTCGAGGCGGGCTAAGCGCGCCGGCGCTATCGCATAAGTGTTACGCAAGCGGGGTACATGATCAATGCGCTTTCAAAGTGGCTAAAGTTATGGCTCTTTGCATGATGAGGATAAGGTCCTCGTGCGACCCATTACTCTCCTCTTAGTTATTTTACGACTAGGCTGTGAGTCCCCAAATGCTTCAAGGTGTTTCACACCTAAGTGTTTGGCTATGTGAACCAATCGATGCGCGTTATACTGCGCTTTCGTTATTGGTGCATGGTTACGATAACGACCGCATTTCGTGGTATCCGCGTGGTTTTGTGGAGATATCAATACTACCCCACTCGGGCTACAGCGGGGCCGTCGAGTTCTCTCGAGCTCGATCAAGAACAAGCTGCCATGCACGTTCCTTAAGGACGGATTAGCTTCATAAGGTTCATCGGGCATGTCTTGATACAATTGACTTTCCCTTTCAATGGGTGGTTAGCCATAAGATCACACCATTGACCCTTCATCGCTTCGAGGTTTGAAGTGAATATCGTCTTGAGATAATAACAATGCCCATCTAGCCATTCGACCATTCAAGCGTGCCGGTGGGTCATGAATACCCGTATAGGGTCAATTTTGGAGATGGCGATGTGGTCCCACTAGATAGTGCGCATCTTTTGGATGGCGAAGACCAAAGCCAAACATTCCTTCGAATGGGAGGATATCGATATCGGCCGGAAGTCCTCCGAGGTAATAGGCTACTGTTCATGGCCATTGTCATCGTCTGTGCTAAGAGACACGTGGCGTTGAAAAATCTCACAAGGTCCCAAACCAACTCGTGGCGAGGAGTCGGCAGTGGCGACCCATCGAATGATCACGGACGTCGAGCGGTTGAGACGTGAACCCGGCAACGCAAACTCACAAAGCGTCACAAGCGGCTTAAAGCGGACTTGAACGGATGATGGATTTCGGACCGTTGAACCGAACGAACCAAGAATTAGTTCCGGAATCAAATACTGACGGAACCCAAGTCGAGAGACAAAAGGCTTGAGGGCGGCAGCAGTGAAAAAGCAAGCGACACCTCGGCCAAGTGGCGAGGTGGCTCGACCACTGGTCGAGCCACCTCACCAACTTAACCGGGTGCCCTACAGCGGCTGAGGAGGCTCGGCCACTTTGGCGAGCCACCTCACCAACTTGGCTGAGGTGCCTCGCGGCGAGGAGGCTCGGCCACTTTGCAGAGCCACCTCGGCCAACAGCAGTGCCTCGGCCAGCGGCCAGGTGGCTGGGCCAAGTGGCCGCTCCCATTCCCCATTTGATTTGGTCTTCAATGGGAGTCTTGGATTTTGAAGGTCTTGGATTGGGGATTTCAAGGCTTCGGAGGCTTGGATTTTTGGTGATTTGGAAGAGCTCGGACTTACGAAGAATTCTTGAGATCTGAGTAATGCGGTATGCCGGTTAGAGCAGAGCTCAAGTCGATCGGCGTCGGATCTATAAGCAAAGGTAACTAATTCGGTCGAACTCTGATACCCTCTAGATTAAGCTTGTCTTAATCTCGGGGATAGCGTGGCGATTTCTCCTAGTAGATCTCACCGCCAGCGATCCTCTCCCGTTGAGTGTGATCCCCTCGAACCGTTTCCTTCCTGAGCGAGCCTTACATCTGTAGTTCGACCCGGGTCTCTACGGATCGAATTGCTTGCGGTGGTCCACGGACACAAAAGTCCGACGGGCAAAGAACCCATGGCGAGGATCCGATATAGCAGATCCTCGTGTTTGTTCACAAGGATAAAAAGTTGTAATCTTTTGATTTTCATTGTAAGCCTTAAAATAAAAGGCGATATTTCTTTTGAATTTTGTTGTAGGCAAAGAAGGCGTAAACAAATTCAAATCAATGACAATCATCCCGACTTTTACGCGAACAAGCTTGCGACCACAGTGGGAGCCACTCAGATCGGAGGATCGTAGATGCCGTAACCAGCGGATCCCTATCGGTGGAAGAAGAGGTCGAGTTCGAGTTAGACCGGGAGAAGTTCGAGTACACTCCTCACCCTCCAGATCAGTTCCCCGCCGCTCGAAGGTCTCGCGCAGGAGAACCGATGGGCCTCCGATGTAGAGCCCGGGGCGAGTCCAGCCGCGCGGAAATGAAACCGGCGCTGAAGTCGGATGGTGCCGAGATGAACGCCGACGATCTTGGCGGCTCCAGCGAGCTTCGCCAAAGCGACAAAGCATGGCGTAAGCTTGCCAAGGCCATGCAATCCGTAGATGGGGTCCTTCTGAAGCCGGATCTAAGATCTAGGCTTACTCGAGGCTTCACCTCAAGCGATCGGCGGTCCATCAAGCCGTCAACCAACGAGTGGATCCGTGTCAAGCGGAACGCTCCACACTTCGAGGCGCATCCGGAGCGCGCACTCGCTTCGCGCAGCACGAGCTTTGATGCAGCGGGCTCGTCGCGTTGAAGAAGGAAGGTGGTAAAGAAGCCACCAGCGCATCGCCCGAGTTTGGAGGCCCAAGTCTAATGGTGCCCCAACCTCGGTTGTCCACACTCTGTCTCGGCACCTAAACCGAAGGATCACAGGCGTGCGGCTCAGCGCCAAGGCCCCAGATAGACGCCTCCAAAGTCAAAGTGCATGCGAGATCGTGGTGGAGCCAACTCGCCACCACTACCAAACCGACTATCAAGGATCGTCTTGGTCCTCGGAGAGAATCACGGGTCACTCCTCATGCGGGAAGTGCACCCGTTCCAACAAGGACAAGAAGATTCCTCTGACCTCCCTATCGATTGAAAATCGAAGTCCGAAGTCTCACCAGACCGCTCACATCGGTAGTCTAGGCGAGTCACTTCGGAAGTTTGATGGGTTGATCCGTCCCGGGAAGAGGCGTTTTCATCGATGATGAGGATGTTATACAGAAGATCAAACCGACATACGGCAGGTGGCAGGTACACACATGATGGTGGTACTACTGAGTGCAAGGGTGAAAAATCTCGAAAATTCCCCAAATTGACACAGTCATGCTTGTGCTCCAAGCTCATTAAGGCGATGCTCTCGGAATGCAATTGCCATCGAAGCTCGAGAAAGGGTGTCGGTCTTCGAGAGAGACTCCTGCGGAGATCCGAGACCTAGGAGTGCGGCGATTCCGTAAAAGGATGACCTTAGGAGAGTGAGTTGCGGAGGTCACTAATAATATGACCAGCAAAGAATCATCGTCCACGGCTATTCCCGCGCTCGCTAACGGCTAACTTCGTTTAGGTAGCACATTTATACCCTCATTATCTATTTTATTTG
>WHSE01000154.1:0-47143 GCA_012295165.1 Asparagus setaceus
TCATATTCGATAGAAAAACTTAAAACAATTGTTCATTTTCTTATTAAGGGCCCAATTGTGTATTTAGTTAAATCATAACATTACTATTGGAAAACACTTATTCTAATAAACATTAAAACTAGTTTTCGCTTGCTATTCCTATTCGTATTTTATTAATTTATTAATGTAAGCTAGTTTCAATGATCTTTTCTTGTTCTGTTCATGGTATGTCTATTTGGTTTGAAATGGGTGGATAGGAAAGAATTGAAGATAATACTATTATTAGAAGACGGTTGACGTTGGAATTTGTTTGATAAAACAAATGTCACAAATGAAAAGGTCTAACTGTTGGAAATTAACCATTTGAGATTTCAAAATGCTTTACCGCTGAAAATTAAACATTGAGATTTCAAAAGGTTTGACCTTTGGAAGTTGGTCTTTAGGATTTCAAAAGGTTTGACTATTGAAATACCTTTTCAATTCTATAAATAGGACACATATCCAAACTTCTAATCTCACTTTTTTCTATCAAAACTCTCTCCTTCAAAAATAGGCAATCTATACAAAAATTATTTCATAGAGAATTCTTTGGAAAATTTCATATTTGCTTTCGGAATTTTCAATTTCATATATCTTAGGAAGATAATTTGCATTAACGTGAACCAAACTTGAATTACCAAATGGGGTAAATATTTCTTTAAGGATTTCATGCTTTAGAAATTCTGTCTCGTTCTTTATCAGTAGTAACAATCGTAATAAAATATTTTTGCTACAATGGAGTTGAAGTCAATCAAGGTGATGAATGAAGACATGATCAAACAGGACCAATTCGATAGGAACAATTTCTCTCATTTGGAAAGACAAGATAATGTTTCTTCTTACGGCATTGAAGATTTCCTATATCCTCAACCTCAACTTGCAACCTATAGAAGATCCAAAACCAAGTACAAACGGAAACAACCTACCGAGGAAGAAATAAAAGAAATCAAGAAGCAAAAGGCGAAACGGGAGGAAGATTAACTTCAATGATGAATTTGATAAATGTGAAATCTGTGCTAAGTCTAAATTAATAAAGAAATCTTTTTCAAGTGTTTCTCATAGAGATTCTAAAGTTTTAGATTTAGTACGTTCGATATATGTGAATTAAACGGCATGCTAACTAGAGGAGGAAAAAGATATTTTATTACTTTTATTGATGATTGCATTAGATATATGTATGTTTATTTTTTAAGTACAAAAGATGAAACTTCGACATGTTTAAGAAATACAAAACAAAAGTTAAAAATCAACTTGAAAAGAAAAATTAAAGTGTTATGCTCGATAGAGGTGGTGAATATTTTTCGATGTTTTAATACATTGTGAAGAACATGATATTATTCATTAATGCATAACACCTTACACTCCCCAACGAATGGTTTACACGAAAGAAAAAAATAGAACTTTATAAGAAATGATAAACTGCATGCTTAATAATGCTAAGTTACATTTAAATTTATGAGGAGAAGCACTTTACACAACATGTTATATACATAATAGAATTCCCTCTAAAAAGTCAAACATAAGCCCTTATGAATTATGGAAAGGTAGAAAACCTAATCTGTCATATCTTTGTGTGTGTGTGTGTGTGGGGGATGGTGTTTGTCTTATTATAGAGTTCCTGATCCTAAAAGAACAAAACTTGGACCTAAAGCCATTAAAAGTGTTTTGTTGGATATGCTGAAAATAGTGAGACATATAGACTACTTAATTTATCTTCTAATACCATTGTTGAATCTAGAGATGTTGAATTTTTAAAAATAAGTTTTTTCGAGAATGTCAAAAATATTTGTATTTTGTCTAGTTCTAGTGATATCCTTGTTATGATTTTCATGCTAAGAAAACTAGTGAATCTAAAGAAATATCGGAACCAAGAAGAAGTACTAGATCAAGAAAAGAGAAAAAATTATCTTTAGATTTTATTTCCCATGAATAAATTATTTTTCTTGTTGAAGGTGATATAAACAACAATGTTTTAAATAAACATCCTATAAGTTTTAATCCAGATGATGATCCTAAAATATTTATAGAAGCAATGTCTAGAGATCCTTCATTTTGAAAAGCTATCAATGATGTAATATATTCTATAATGGGTAATAAAACATGGATTTTAGTAGATTTACTCCAAAGCCAATAGGATGTAAATGGGTTCTTAGAAGAAAATATCATTCGATAGTTCTATTCAAGCTTTTAAGGTTAGATTACTAGTCAAAGGGTTTAGACAAAAGGCGATAGATTATTTTGATACATATGCACTGTTGTATGCATAACATCCATTAAAATTCTTATTGCCTTAGTATCTATACATAAATTGTTTGTGCATCAAATGGATGTCAAGACTACATTCTTAAATGGAGATTTAAATGAGGAGGTTTACATGGAACAACCAAAAGTTTTATTCTTTCGGAAATGAAAGAAAAGTGTAAAACTAATTAAATCTCTTTATTATCTTAAACAAGCCCAAAACAATGACATGAAAAGTTTGATTCTATTATTTTATCTTATGGTTTCAAACATTATAGTGATGATAAGTGTATTTATTCTAAACTTTGTTTGTAATTAATAAAATAATTTTGTTGGAAGTAGCGGACCGCGGAACCGTCGAGAGAAACCACCACAAACGATAGCAAAAACACAATAAAGGAGTAAAGACACGAGATTTACGTGGTTCGCAAGTTGCCTACGCCCACGGGTAAGGAGGGGGATTTTCACTAATAGAAAGAGAGAATACAAATTGGGATTACAAGTTCTCACAAAGAAACCCTAAAACAAACCTCTCAATCTCTCAAAGATCTCCTCTCCAAAGATGCACAAACTCTCTCAAAGGCTGCTCCAAAGCGTGCTTCTTAGCTTTCAAATAATCGTTTAGGGTTATTTATAAACTCTAAACGAACCGGTTTAAAACCAAAACCCGTTTTGAATCTGCCAGTTAGTCGACTACTACTTCAGATTAGTCGACTACTCATCAGATTAGTCGACTACAACACAAATTAGTCGACTACTCATCAGATTAGTCGACTACTACTCAGATTAGTCGACTACAACACAAATTAGTCGACTACTCATCAGATTAGTCGACTACTACTGCAGATTAGTCGACTACTAAGCCCTAAACCGCTTGTGCATGTTTTGTGCATGTTCTACAATTCTCCACCTCGTGCATCATTTGATTTACCTCAAATTTTGGACGAACACCGAAGAACACCAAGAACATCTAGAGATCACCATTAGCCAATCCAGCCAATCCAATAAGCCACTACACCATGTACGCTTACGCATCTCTCCACCGGATCAAGCTCATCGTAGTTCACCTCAAATCATCTCCACCTTACCCATTACCGCCTGGCCATGCCCTCTTGGGCAAATCAACACGAAGTGATATGAAGCAAGTCTAAGCAATGCTTAAACTTACTACACAGTGACCACCTTGGTTAACATGTCCGCGGGATTCTCATTCGTGTGCACCTTCATGAGAGAAATATCACCTCCTCTATGACATCCCGCACAAAATGATACGACATCGATATGCTTGGTACGAGCATGATGAACCTGATTCTTCGCCAAGTGAATTGCACTCATTTGTCACACCACAAGTTCACGCTCGCCAATCCCCAAATCGTCTAGAAGACCCCACAACCACAATGCTTCCTTCACTCCCTCGCCATGGCCATGTACTCACCTCAGAGTAGAAAGTGCCATCAGAGCTCGCAACATCGATCGCCAACTAACCGGAGCCCCATGTATCTTGAATACATAACCGTGAGTAGATCGTCGTCTATCTAGATCGCCGCATAATCGAGTCCACAAACCCATCAATCGACATGTTTCTCCACCAAAACACGGACCGTATCAGCGGTACCCTTTAAGTACTTGAGGACCCACTTCACCGCTTCCCGGCGCCTTTCCGGATTCGCCATGAATCTACCGACCACACTAACCGCTGTGAAATATCCGGGCGTACACACCATTGCTTACATTAAAGCGCCAACCGCACTAGCATAGGGAACACGCTCCATGTGCCTTCTCTTCATTTGTAGTGGGAGATTGATTACCGTAAAGCCTAAAGTGTGGAGCCAATGGAGTCACCACCGACTTAGCACTTTGCATCCCGAACCTCGCGATCACCCGCTCTATGTAGCCCTTCCGACTAAGAACAATCGTCGATTCGCCGCTCTCTTCTAATCTCCATACCCGTATTTTCCTAGCAAAGACCCATGTCCTTCATCTCGAACTCTTCACCAAGTTGAGATTTCAACCTATCTATCTCCACCCCGCTCTTAGAAGCAATAAGCATGTCATCCACATACAAAGAAGATAGATAAAATTACCTCCGCGAAGCTTCGAATGTAAACACAACAATCATGATCGCCGGAAAACCCATGCTTCAAAGATGAAGGAGTCAAATCGCTTGTACCACCGCCGGAGATTGCTTTAATCCATACGGTGACTTCCTCAAAGCGACACACATGATTCTCCTTATCCTCAACCTTGTAGCCCTCAAGTTGATGCATGTAGATCTCTTCATCCAAGTCTCCGTGTAAGAAGGCTGTTTTAACATCGAGTTGATCCAGCTCAAAATCACCATGAGCAACAATACTCAATAGCACCCGAATAGAAGTATGTTTCACCACTGGAGAAAATATCTCATTGTAATCCACACCCTCTTTACGTGCAAAACCCTTAGCCACTAGCCTCGCCTTGTATCTTACACCACCGAGCTCGAAGATCTTCCTTTCTTTTATACACCCACTTACAACCAATAACTTTTCTTCCTACGGGCAATGGGACCACCTCCCATGTTTGGTTGTTCCGAAGAGATTCCATCTCTTCCTCCATCGCAGCCAACCAACTCTCACTATCCTTGTCCCGAATAGCTTCCTTGAAGGAGACCGCTCGTCCTCCTCCACCGAGAGCGATTCAACCATATTAGCTCGCCCATAGTGCTTGGGGTTGATCGCCCCGACTTCAAAACACGCTTGTATGCTCGCTTTGGCCTAGTGGAAGCCAAATTATCCTCGAGCTGTTGTTGTAGTGCCTGTATTTTCTGCTGAACCTCCTCCCGCTCAAGCTCATCATCTACGACTTCCCACTTGAGCACGATTAGAACCTAGTTGGTCTTTAGGTTCTATTTCAATAACACGAGACTTAGAAGTCTCACCACCATAACACCATCATCCTTGGACCCCTAGCAATCATGAATTTCTCATCAAAGGTAACATCCATGCGACCACGAACTTTGAATCTTCCGTACACCAAAGGCGATAGCCTTTACGCCTGCATATCCCAAGAATATTGCCTTCTTGGCCCTCGCGTCAAGCTTTCCCTCGTTGGCGTGATAGTAGGCGGTACATCCAGAAATTACGAGCCTATCATAATCGCATGCTCCGACCACACCCTATAGGTGTATCACCATCAATGTCGAATGTGGTGAGCGGTTCACAATGTAACAAGTCAGTAGCCACCGCCGCCCACCATTCGTTGCCCAATCCGCATAAGATCGCATACTCACTGTCTTTTCCCGCGGTGTTGGTTCGATCTCTCGCGACCCCATTCTGGCGTGGTGTAGACTGACGTCGGTGTCGAACAATTCCCTCGATCACGGAACTCCTTGAAAGCACCATCTCAGATACTGCACTGCTATCGGATCTCGGCGTCTTCAATTTCTTTCTGTCTGTTCTCAACCATTGTTCTCCACTTCTTGAATGTCTCGAACACCTCATTCTTATGCTTCGTAGTAAATCCAAGCATACCTAGAATAATCATCTATAAATGAGACATAATACGGAACCACCCTTGAAGTTGTCTCGAGCCGGACCCCAAACATCCGTGTGCACATAATCTAGTATCCCTCGCTCTTAGACTTGCTGTTCGAAACTTGACCTCGTGTGACTTTCCATACACACAATCCTCGCAAAAATCCATGCTAGGTTCCTTGATTCTTCGAGACCCTCTTTCCCAAGCGAACTAGACCCTTCTCGACATATGCCCAAGCCGCCTATGCCATAACCGTGTGTGCTCACATGGGTCTCCACCACTTCCTTCAGTTCCAACCGCCGCATCTCCTGCCACCGGCTGCACTGAGAGTATATAGATTACCGTGGACGAACACCCTTCATCACTACTAAGGAACCACGAACAACCTTCTTCACTCCGTTTCCGTCACAATCCGCAACCACCGGAGTCCAAAGCACCAACGAGATAAGATTCTTCCGCAAGTCGGAACATGCCTCACATCCGTCAAGGTTCGAACCACTCCATCATGCATCTTGATTTTGATATTACCTAGCCCCACTGTTTTACAAGCATGGTTATTCCCCATCAATACAGTTCCACCATCAATGCCTCGTAGGTAGTAAACCACTTCCTATTTGGACACATATGGTAAGAGCAACCGAATCAAGTATCCACTTCCGGAGATCTCTTCGCCAGGTGACGACATAGCATTCCTTATCGCTTCCTTCCTCAAACGTAGCTCGCTTCTTCCTTGCCCTCTCTCCTCGGTCTTGTTGTTGTTCTTCTTTCCACCTACTCTCTTATTTGGACGGTCGACTTTGAAATACCGGCTTCACCGCGACTTGAAACATCCTTTTTCCATAAGAGGTCTTGATTTAGATCTAGACTTTCCTCCCTTGCCTTTTCCTCGCTCATTGCTCCTTCCTCTTGCAAGCAGTCCTGCGCTTGTTCCCTGTTACCGCCGGTGGCCATGTCACTAGTTGCGGTCTTAGAAGATCGTCAGCTAGAAGTCCGTTCTAGTCTCATCCATCTTGATTTTCTCCCACAAGCCTCGGTGTTTGCACCAGGTTCTCATAAGACTTGGCCAGTAGTAGAAGCGCTGATCCTCGTCTCCTACTTTAACATCTATGTCTTTCAAATCTGATATGATCCTATCAAACTTGTTGATGTGTTCCGGATTGATGAGCCCTCCTCCATCTTGCAAGTATACAATTTGGATTTTAAGTAGATCCGGTTAGTTAGACTCTTCGTCATGAAGGTACCCTCTAACTTCTTCCACCGCCCTTGACGTTTCCTCTCCATCTACCAAAGCTACATCCCTCTCAAGGCATAGGATAATCGGCCTTGGTGTTTCCGGATCCAACTCCTCCCAATCCTCATCGGACATATCCTTGTTCTTCTTCTCCTTTCCATCCAAAGCCTTGTGCAATTTTTGCGAAATTAGAAAGTTTTTCATCGCATCCTCCAATAGGAAAAGTCGTTCTTCCCATTAAACTTTTCAATCTCGAATTTTCCCACTTTGGTGATTCTTGGTTGGCGCCATCCTCTGTTTGTCTTCGTGAATCCGCTTCTCTCGGGAATCACCGAACACCCCTCAAATTAGAAATTACACCACTTTCAATCGAACAATATCTCGATACCAATTGTTGGAAGTAGCGGACAGCGGAACCGTCGAGAGAAACCACCACAAACGATAGTAAAAACACAATAAAGGAGTAAAGACCACGAGATTTCGTGGTTCGGCAAGTTGTCTACGCCCACGGGTAAGGAGGGGATTTTCACTAATAGAAAAGAGAATACAAATTAGGATTACAAGTTCTCACAAAGAAACCCTAAAACAAACCTCTCAATCTCTCAAAAGATCTCCTCTCCAAAGATGCACAAAACTCTCTCAAAGGTCGCTCCAAAACGCGCTTCTTAGCTTTCAAATAATCGAGGTTTAGGGTTATTTATAAACTCTAAGCGAACCGGGTTTAAAACCAAAACCGTTTTGAATCTGCCAGTTAGTCGACTACTACTTCAGATTAGTCGACTACTCATCAGATTAGTCGACTACAACACGATTAGTCGACTACTCATCAGATTAGTCGACTACAACACGATTAGTCGACTACTCTGCAGATTAGTCGACTACTACTTCAGATTAGTCGACTACTAAGCTAAAAGCTGCTTGTGCATGTTTTGTGCATGTTCTACAAATTTTTTTCTCTTCAAAATTTTCTTTGCTTCTTCTTTGTTGATTAATGAAGATGAAGATGAAGATGAAGATGGGGATTTAATTTCAAGGGGCCAACTCCTTGCAATGTAAGTTTTTCTTTTCTCTTTTATTTTACGTCTCTAGAAATTCATGTTTTAGGATTTTATTTTGTTAGATTAGATTATATTTATTTTCATGCTCTCTTACTTTTGTGTTGTTATTTTCTTAAAATTTTGTAGTATAGATTTACTTTTATACTCTTTTATTTTTTGCAATTTTATTTTTGTAGTTTAGATTTACTTTTATGCTCTTAGTTAGATTTCATTTATGCTTATAGTTTAGATTTTTATTTTCTTGCTCTTGTTCAAAATTTTTGTAGTTAGTTTTATTTTTCTTGTAATTTAGATATATTTCTTTCATGCTTTCTAGCTTAGATTTTATTTCTTCATTTTTATTTTGGAAAATGAGTAACTAAATATTGTAGGAATTCTAGAATTGTATGAAACTAGTTTGATTTCTTTTATGATTTGTGGATTGCTCTCTTGTGCTTAAAATGTTCATGTTTAGGATAATCAACAAGAGAACTAGTTGATAGAAGAAGAATTTCATAATCTATGCTTATCTTGAGTGGTTTGATAGGTTATGCTTATGAATTCTAGAATTAATATCTAGTTATTATTCTTTTCATGAATGTTAATTTTACTTGGATGATAATTTGATATGTTATGTTTTTTAGTAGTTTGATAATCTATAGTTAATAAATCTAAAGTAAAATATGATAAAATGAGAGTAGTTCATAAATCCTAAATGAATTCAACTAGTGGATTTAATTCTAAATTCCTCAATTCTTTAATTGATTTCCTCCATATTTTACTTATTGTGATTTTCTCTCTTTGGTCAATTTTCTCTTTTTAATTTTATTCTTTTCCATATTCTTATTTCTCCTCATTGTTAATTCTTCATTTTCTTTTATTTGTTTTCTTGATTTTGTTTTCTCTAATTTCTTTATCTCTCTTTCTCTAGTTTTTTATTTGCAAATAATCACTCACCCTTTATATCTCCTTCTTTCACTCCTATTTGTCCACACACAACTCTAGGAACCAATTTAGATTATTTCCTACAACACTTTCCTCGTGGGTTCGACATCTTTTATACTATAACTTGATAGTTGTGCATTTGTAACTTTGCATTATTTACCCCTATCACGTATTATTGTGCACACCTATATTTCATAATTATCGTGTTTTGTGTTTATAGAATACTGGTGGTGGAGTATTTTATTCTTAGATATTTCAGGTTATATCATATGTTTTGAGCATTTCGACTTGGCTAATGCACGAACTTATCTTTATATGTACAAAAGTACGTTTATGTCAAAATATAAACAAATAATAAGAGCGTATTCGTTAAAAGATGATCAAAGATCCACGCTCTTATGAAATCCACGTAAATTGAGTGTATTTGTTAAAAGATGGTCTAAGATTCACACTCGTGGATTTGTATTTGTGTAAATCTCAATAGGTAGCCATCCTGTACTGAATATATTTTATATTTAAAGATGGTGTGATTTTCCCACCAAACAATATCGTTCTTCCTCCTAAGTCCTCTACGGCTGAGGTGATAGAGCGACACTTTGGTCATTAGTTGATAAGGTTGAGATAGCTCGAGTCTTATTTTTACTCTTTTATCATTTTGGTATACCTGAATTTGTCTTATCAACTAGTATAAGTTTTTTCACTATCTGTTTCATGCACTTTACACTGATATTTAATCTTTTCTTGTTTGCATTTTATGTGTTTTCTCTCGTATTCATGTGTCTTGTGATTAATTTTGATCTCATGTACTATTTTTCTATCAAAATTTTGTGTGAACTTGTGTACTTTTTCTCTCCTATACACCTTTTGGATGATTTTTATTATTGTATTGAGTATATCCATTGGTGTGTTTTTCACTTTGATAATAACAAAAGGAAGAATTTGGTGAAATTTGATGATTTTTTGCATCGCTGGAGTTTTGACTAAGTGGTAGTATCATATTTTTAATTTTTTGACACACTTAATGCATTGTTTTAGGGGAGCTTTACAATACCTATGCTTATTTTACACTTTTCATAAATGCATGAATATAGGGGAGCATTGAATATCATATCGTATTGCATGAGAGTATATTTGTGATTATTATGATGTCTATATATCTCAAATATGCATATTTTTAATATTTTAAATTTTAGGTTTGTTATTATCAAAAGGCGATTATGCGTTAAAATATTATCCGTATAATATCCCTTATTTGAGTAATAACAAACTCTCATTTGGTATTAATATTGGTTTGTGATGTTGTAGTACAGGTAAATACAGGTATGAGACGTGTACGAGGCGAAACGACACGAAAATCAGCTTAAAAGATGACTTCAGCACCAACACCATCGATGGTAAGTCATTGACCATCGATGGTGAATAGTGACTATAAATGGTACTATGACACATTGATGGCGCAAAAGTCCAAAGACATGAATATCGATGGGCTTCTCAACCATCGATGGTCTCATGACAACATCAATGGTCGAGAGGAACCAATGATGGTAAATGCGATAGATTGCAGATTTGTTAATTTAATCGCAATCGTTCATTGTTTATATATACTCCAACTTCTACCACGTTTGGGATATCTCTTTCCTGACCTAATTGTGTAAGAATATCATAGAAAGAGTGAAAAAAGAGGAGGAGTTCTAGGGTTTGATATTAAGAGATTTTGAAGAGAGTTTTTGATTCCCCGGAGCCTCGTTGAACTCTCACTCGTCGCATCCAACATCTTCAAATTATTTCAGCGAGGAGAGTTACCCTTGGATTGATTTTCTTCACTGTTCTTTATCAAGCTTCACTTATATTTGGTTATATTATTCTTTCTATTTAGGTGTTTAAGATTATTCTTTATTTTGAGCTTAAACGTTTTATATTTGATTTTACTTTAAACTTCTTTTACGGCGTACTCAAGCCGGTTGAATTGAGAGTTGGGACTAGCTAGAGCTAGGAATTACTCATTATGGGAGTTAGGTTAGACGACTGATTTCAGGTAGATACTAGGATGCAGTCTTGTAAGCCTATTGAATCGGGTTTGTGATTCAGGTGAAATTTTGACATAGTGAGCAGAGGTTGCGAGCGATGCGATAGCAGCAGTGTGTCGAGGTCGTCGAGAGAAAGTGTGGAGTTTGTGGTGAAACCCCCTTGGTGGCTTGAGGTCGATGAAGAAAAAGAGGTCTCTTTAGGATTAATAACAAGGCTCTGATATCATGACTAGAATAGAGAGATTTGAGAGAATTTGATTATATTATTCATTTTGTTTAGATGTTTAAGTACAAGATTAATAGGAGAAGTTCTATTATTCTAAGTGGCGAGAATAAAATAAAGCAAAATAAAAGAGTCTACCTACCTTACTTAATAGTAGCAACCTTGAAGATATTTTGGACCCAAATCTTTATCGTGATCTTTTCTGATCTATCCTTTCATTTTGGTGAAATTAAATTAAGCTACTGTTTGACTCGATTAATTAAAAGCAATCAATGATTCATAATCTCTAATACTATTATGAACAGGCATTTAGATATTTGTCTTCATGCTCACTATGTCCGTGATATTTCTATAGGCTAACTACAGCTAAATGCTCCTTCTACCGATTTCGGTTCCACGTAGTATTGGTTATTTTAAGAGGAAGCTGGAAGCTCTGAAGAAAATATCTTTGCAATTGTGGGCATCACTACAATAATATCTCCAAAAGTGAAGATAGCTTTATCGTTATGAATAGCCATTTGTCTGTCTTCATGCTCCTTATGTTCATGATTTTTTTCTTCTATATTATTGCATATCAAGGTCTACAAGCTACTAGATGTGATAGTGATAGCTGATAATACTACATAACTCCTCTTTCCTTGTACTGATATTATTGAGGTGGTTTCAACATCAATGAGCTATAATATTATGTTATTAAGGATAAAATATCAAAACTTTGATGAATTTATGATATGATGTGCTTGAAATAACTAGAGATATTTTTTGCGACGGTTGCATTGAGTCATGTTTTGAAAGAAACTTTGAGGCAAGATTTTTCATTTTAAGACTAGATCCAAAAAAAAAAAAAACATCTAATGACCAAATTAATTTTATTTGGATTAACCAAATGAAATTAAATTATGGGGATTGATTTTAAACAACTGAAGTGTCTTATGGAACTTATTTTAAAATTTGAAGATGTGTGGGACACGTTTCAAATAGGTGAAATTTGAGGGACCAAAATCTCAAAACCCAAAATAAAATAAAAGCTATATTTCTATATAATGAACCTAGTGAGGGTAGTGAAAGTTGAAAGAGTAGTGGACATTTTTCTTATTGTAATTTAAAGGGTAAAATGGTAACTTCACAAGAGATTTTTATTTTCATTTCTTTTCATTTTTATTTCTTGAAGATTCTAACTCATGAGATAATAATAGGATTTGAACTCACGAATTAAAATTGTAATTTTTCAAGAGAATCATTTATTTGCTTCTTTTTATTTCTAGAACATTCTAAATAATAAAATTACAATACACACATAATTAATTTGCAATGTTTTAATTTTTTATTTTAATCACTTTATTCTAATTATATTATCCTCAATTAGGAAACTACTCAACAAAGCGTGTTAAGGATAAATTTAATTACTAAATAATAGTTAAAGATACATTTTCACGAGAGCTCTATAATAAAATTGCATAAATTAAATCATCATCAAACTATTATATGAAAATATAAGATATTAATCATATAATAAGATATTTTACACGCTGCCTCGCGCGTACAATGTGCTAAGTTATGTTTAAATAACTTGAAATTTTGATGTTCAACATCCAATGTTGCAACGTTTTTTTAAAGGGAAAAAAATGAAAGAAATTCTGTTAGAAATTGTGTCAAATTCTCTAGAAATTCATCGAATCATTTCGTGAATCACGTACAGTTAATTCTTTCCTTGATACAGCTTGTCATTTCACATTCAAACCCCAACTCCAAAAAAATCTCTTCCAATGATAGCAGCAGAGTCATCACCTGCTGTATGCTGACGTGTCCCTGATGATACATTCCAAAACTACCAATGACTCTATAACGCTTGTTTTCTTCTCCTATAAATACTTTTAGAGATTGGCCAAAGAGTGGAGCAAAGCTTACACACACAACACACACACACACACACTCCTCTCTCTCTCTCTCTCTCTCTCTCTCTCTCTCTCTCATACTCCATTGGAAGAGGGCAATGGCTTTAGAGAAGGACTTGGAGAGAGGAGAGAGAGAGCCTCTCATTGGTAATGGAAGTGAGAGGTCAATAAAGATGGTTATCTTTAGTACTCTGGTTGCTGTTTGTGGGTCTTTTGAGTTTGGAGCTTGTGTAAGTACACTCTTTAACTATTTAAATTTTTTAAAATTTTGCCATTTTTTTGAATGTTTAACATAGATAATAATATAGTTAAAAATGGGTTTTGAGTTTTTCATTTATAAATGTGGGTTTTCCCTGATTTGGTTCTAGTTTGTAATTTGGGGCTGATTTAAAGAATTCGGATACTTTTGTAAGAAAAATGCCCTTTTAATGGGAATACTATATAAAAGCATACGTCCAATTTTAACCTTTTCTCCCCTTTCAAGCTCAAGATTAGACATTGAATTTCTCTGCAGAAAATGACTTTTCTAGAATGGAATATGCCCTTTAAAAGGGCACCATAAGATTTTAGTAAAGATTATATCGAACATCCCATATAATTGAGTGATCTACACTATACATGAGCGGTTAGAGGGTTAGATTGCAAATTGTTTAGAGGGTTAGATTGCGAATTGTGACTATTTAATCAATGGTGTAAGGCACTCCTCTAGGAATGGTTTTGATTGGATCTCTACTGATAATATCCTATGACCTATTTCTCCTCTTTTAAGCTCGAGAATGGAAATTAAATTTTCCTTAAGTCAATTTCTTTCAGTGGTATAGTTATCCCTTAAATTGTCAAAATAAAAATCATACCCATGGAGTAAAATGAGTTAATCCGTCTTAATTTTCTCAACATAAAAATTATAAAAGTAAACCTTTTATTTATCAAAAATATTGATTATAATCCTTCCTCTTCACCAAACAAAAATAGCTCAAGGATCAATATAACTCTTATCGAACAGGTTAAGCCAATTCAGTTGCTTGGATGGATTAATTAGCTTATACTTTTTAATGCCTTATTCTTAAACCATTGTAAAATTAATGGTGTCTTATGTTACTTTTAAATTTAGAATTTGTGGTTAGAGTTCTATAATCTGTAGATGGGAGGAAGTCCAATAAAATTATATTGAGTTTTTAGCTCACATCTTATTTCCTCTGTTAAGAAGATCCTTATAAGTTTTAGAACTTGCAGTTTCTAACGAATAAATGCTGGAGTAGAGTTAAGATAAATCTCAATTTAACTTCTGGGAGAGATACTAAAATAGTTTTTTAAAAAATTTCTTTGAGGTTAATTTTGATCGATTGAATTTGTTTTTGTTTTTGTTTTTTGCAGTGCGGCTATACTTCTCCAACTCAATCAGCCATTAGAAATGATATTGGTCTTTCCCTATCAGAGGTGTGATTCCTCTCTCTATCTCACACTGAAGTTGGTTTATAATTTCATTTATATCTAAAAGATGAATAAAGGTTAGTAGTTAATTAGCATAACTTTCTACAGAAATTGACAAGGTATCAAATGGAAATGTGATATTAGGTACCTATACCTAGCAAATTTAGTGCATAATGGAAATAGTTAACTGATTATATTAATTTTCAATGCCAAAACAACATGATTAATAATAGATTATATTAAGTTTCTTGGTAGTTTCCTAAGCATATGTTTCTTTTCTTATGCAGTTTTCAATTTTCGGTTCTATAATGACCATTGGTGCAATGCTTGGGGCCGTATCTAGTGGAAATGTCTCAGATTTAATCGGTCGAAAAGGAGTACGAAATCACATCAAGGAGATTCATTAATATTTGTAGTATACAATATGCAATTTTCCAAACTTTGCATTTTTGATGGAAGCAGGCAATGAGAGCATCAGCTATTTTCTGTATTATGGGATGGCTAGCAATTTACTTTGCTAAGGTTTGTTATTAAACTAGTTAATTTTCCATCATTTGAGTAAAATCTCAAACATGTGTTTTCTTTTAATTTTGTATTATGCAGAATGTGTTATTTCTAGACACTGGAAGGTTCTCCCTTGGAATTGGAATCGGAGTTCTCTCCTATGTGGTAATTTTCTTTTTCTTCTAATTTTATTTGCCTAGAATTGATTTCTAACTTCAAGAGCTCCGTTAACTTGGTTGCTATTCAATTGAGCTACTAAAATATTTTATATCATTTATCAAATGATGTTGTTTAGATATTTATTTTCAGGAGAAAACTTGTTCTCAACTTTCGTTCAGTTTAGTACAAGTACTATATCATCAATGTAAAATTTCTGTTTGGGTTAACTGTTCTTTTTCTTGAAATGGAGATGATGAGGTATAAATTTATGGAATTGAATATGTTGAACTTTCACGGTATTGGGCATATAAGATACGTTATACAGTTTTTAACATATGGAATTGAAAAATTTTCATGCATGGTGGATTAGGTACCGGTCTTCATAGCTGAGATAGCTCCCAAGAATCTTCGAGGAGGGCTTACATCAATGAATCAGGTGAAGAATTAAGTACAAGATGTTTTTTTTTCTGATCAAGAGCAAATTTTCAATTGCATGACTTTTTTCATGATATCATTATATACTCATTTCCTACAGCTAATGATAAGCTCTGGAATGACCATAACATTCATAGCGGGTACTTTTGTTTCATGGAGGACTCTAGTTCTCACTGGTAACTAAGTCTCGACTTATCTTTTTAATATTTTTAAGGCAATTGAAGTATATCGATAGAGGAAACTATATTGGAAAATGGGTTATTGCCGTCAGGTCTTCTTCCATGCTTTGTTCTACTCGTGGGTCTCAATTTCATTCCAGAATCTCCGAGATGGCTGGTAAGAAATCATATATGAACTAATCTGTGTAGTTTGTGTGAAATTGGAAAAGACTTATTCTTGGCAATGGATACATTTCTGTAAGGCAAAATTTGGATACCATGAAGAATTTGAAGATGCATTAAGAAAGCTCCATGGAAAGGATGCTGATATATCTGAGGAAGCAGCAGAGATTCAGGTTCGCAAGTCCTTTGATATTGACATGTCCTTTTCTGCGAAATTTACACTTGAAAAGGAAATAAATTATTTTATTTGCAGGAATGCATTAAAACTCTTCAAATCCTCCCAAAAGCTAAGATACTGGACCTATTTGGAAGAGAATATATTCGTCCAATCCTTGTAAGTAATCTCCAAATAACCACGTCTAAACTTTCCTTCATATCATTTCATCCAAGCGTACAAATGAAAATAACGGAAATTTTAAATGTTACATGCAATTTTAAATCTCAGAGTTTAGTACCAGTAGATTAATATTTTGATTATTATTTGTTTAAATGTGGTTTTGATGCTAAGGTTGGAGTTGGCCTTATGGTTCTTCAAAATTTCGGAGGGTACAATGGGATCTCGTACTATGCTAGTGAAACTGTAGTATCTGCAGGTAAACTAACAGATTCTTAACTTTACTAGAATTTTCTATCTACAAGTATTTACCGATAATAGAATTTCTTTTTTTGGCCTTCAAATCTCAGGTTTTTCTTCGGGAAACCTTGGAACCATATTGATGGGTTCTATTCAGGTTTACTTCTTTTTTCTTTTCACACTGATAGGTTTTACCAATTAATTTAAACCAGTAATTTAAGAGGTACTGGTCCATTTCAGGTGCCCATAACAGCATTAGGTGCTATTTTGATGGATAAATGTGGAAGACGTCCGCTTTTAATAGTAAGGAAACAGCACTGAACATTTTTTTTTCCTTCTAGTTTTATAGTCAATAAATAAAATTTCTTAACAAGTTGTTTTTACTTTCAGGTTTCAGCATTAGGAACATTTTTAGGGTGCTTTCTAGCTGCAATATCATTTTATTTAAAGGTAGTGATCAAATTCTGAATCTTTGGGGGTACTTTATCTATTATTAGGCATCCTCTTAATATGATAAGGAACCACTTTTCTTGATTCAGGGACAAGGATTGTATATGGAGTGGTCTCCTATGCTAGCCCTTTTTGGGATACTGGTGAGATAAATATCCTCTTTTATGTGATGTATGTATGTATTTATGCACGTATTTATGTACATAAGCAGTGGCGGATCTAGGTAGTGTTCAGTGGTGAATGTCACAGACTCACAAGATTCATAGATAGTTTATATTTACTTCGTAGTTTCATATGCTGAAAACTCTAGTGACGATAAAGATAGATCTAAGTCATACTTAAATGCTTGGTTTTCTAAAATTCCTAATGAGTTCTCTTATACTGCTTCTTGATACAGATTTACTTAGGATTTTACTCAATAGGAATGGGACCTATCCCTTGGGTTCTGATGTCAGAGGTACTAACAGCACAAAATCCTCAAATTTCCCTCCAACTGTGTATTTATTTTTCTTTTTTCCTTTTTCCTTCCTTTTAATTGTATTTACTCTGTAAATTATCAAAAATGCGATTGAATTGGACCTTTTCAGATATTCCCAATTAACATGAAAGGAATTGCTGGGAGCCTGGTTGTTTTTGCGAACTGGTTCTGTTCATGGGTACTCTGTTATGCATTCAATTTTCTCATGAGCTGGAGCTCTTCAGGTAATATTCACATTGTCCTAAATATATCTAATTTCACTAAAAAGGATTTGGGAAAATGAAAAAATAATTAAGGAAAAATGTTCCATGATTATAAAAATAGAAAAAAATTAAAGAAAGAAAATAGCCGCTCAAAATCTGTTAATGCATATGATAAGAAATATTTTATGAGAGAATATGCAAACGCAAGTCGAGGTTAACATTCTTATATGACTTACAGATTCTACAAACAAAATATTTTAATTATTAACCAAGGAATATGTTTTGGTTTCAGGTACCTTCTTGATCTTCTCTGCAGTTTGTGCATCGACAATTTTGTTCGTAGGAAAGTTAGTACCCGAAACTAACGGTCGCACTCTGGAAGAGATTCAAGCATCAATGAATTCCTGCAAATGAAAAATGTGCAGTTATTTTCTGAAGAGTTGAGAGTTTGGAGAGCTGTTAGTAGATGTGATGGCCGAGAGAGAGTCGATCTAGATGCTAATTATTACAAACTTCATCTCCAAAGGATACTTTTCTGATATGTACCTGTTGCTTCAAGATTATCTACTATGAGAGATAGAACTAGGAATTGCTACTATAATGTATTTTCTTGTGCTTTTGGAGTCCAATGTATGTAATTTTCGGAATCAGCTAATAGACTAAGTTAAGACATTGAGGCCAACAATTATAGGAAATTTTGTAAATTATACTTTGCAATAATGGTGTATAGGGGGTTACCATGGAAAATGTGACGATTGAGATCTGAAGAAATGCAAAAATTAGATGGAGGCTGTAATTTTCGGTTTTGACTATAGCTGAATCCTTGTCAAGTATTGGTATGGTAATTTGTAGTTTGCTATTTTTACATGTACATTAGATTGTACAACAGTCACCAAACGTTGTGAATCTTGTGATTCAGATTTACATCATGTTTCACTATGATCATGCATTTTTATGAATTTCTCTTTTCTCCATTAATAAATTGGGCTAAAGGCCTTATTTCCCCCCCCAAAAAAAAAAAAAAAAAAAAAAAATCTCGTTTCTTATGTTGAGTTCTCAATACGGGAAACAATTACATGTAACAATTGTGTACTAATTTAATGCTTTCTGCCACATTTTGTGGGGAAAAAAAATAATCACTTGAATTCCATTACATCTTTACTTTTCATATACATAGGTGTTTGTTCTAATAAGATATTGGAGATAACCAAGCTAACCAACAGTATGCTTACACATTCTGCTTTGAGTCCAAGATTTCTTAATAATCATTTTATGCAAAATTCTATATTTGCGAGGAAACCTTGTTTCTCTTGATAGTATGCTCTAGTAGGCAAAGTTTTATTGTTTTGACGAGAAGTTTGGCATCATCATTATCAAGCTAGTCGTGATAGTATACTCATAGATGAAGTGTTTATGTTTAATTTGAAGGATGAAGGAGAGGTTAGGACTAAAGAAGTATTGCTTAGTTGGAGTATTCATGGAGCATAGAGTTTATTTTGTTTATGTGTGATTGAGAAGGAACCGTTATGATTTCAACTAACAGAGACGCCTTATTGCTGATCAGAGACTTAGGGCTCGACAGAGAGTACTTTGATATGCACATGACAATTTCTTTGTATCTAACATTAAAATCTATTGCTGTAATTTTTAAAGATAAATTACTGCAATTTCAGTTGAAGTTGTTATTTTATATTACTTCGTTTCTTTTACAACTGCACCATGTATGATCTCGCCCTTTTTCTTGTTGAATTCTATTGTTACTTTTTATTTTATTTTGTGGAGGACGGCCTCAGCAATATGTATGAGCAAGATTTGAACTCAAAACTTGGTATCGAAGCACGTGCTGCTCTTGATGGCCTAGATGCATTCTTTATCAACAAGAATATAGACTAGAGATTTGGCTTCTATGGAATCATCAATCACAGAATTCGCAACATTCTGTATATGAGCAAATAAAACTCATCAAATACGTCAAAGAAAAAATTATGTAGAATGCTTTATTTCTGGACACTAGAAGGTTCTCCCTTGGAATTGGAATTGGACTTCTCTCCTATGTGGTAATTTTCTTTTTCTCTTGATTTTGGCCTAGAGTTGAGTTTTGAAAGAGGGTCCAGATTGATCAGCAGCGACGTATCCAGGAATTTTTCACTATGGGGGCACATATTCACTATGCATATTGAGGGCAAAGAAATATAGGATTTTTTTAGGTTTTTATCCTAGTCCTTTAAATGTTTCATTCTTGGAATTAGTCCTTCAAATCATTGTAGTTGCTATTAAATCCCTCAATTTCTTAAGTTATTTTGAAATTATTCCCTTAAATCATCAAAATGGATATTAGGTCCCTTAATTTTAATTTTTAAAATTAGTAATTAGAGATTAATTTGAAACAACTTATGAGAATTTGGGAACCCGGTAGCAATTTCAAGTAGCTTCCCAAATTCTCATAAGTTGTTTCAAATTAATCTCTCTGGTTACTAATTTTAAAAATAATAAATAATAATTGGGGACCTAATATTAATCTTGATGATTTGAGGGACAAATTTCCTATAATTGCTACTTCTTACACTTGATTTGAGGGATTAAATTCATATTAACTTAAAAATTAGGGAACCCAACAATAATTTTAATTATTTGTGTGACTAATTTTAATATAACCTATGAATTAGGAGCCCTTACAGAAATTGCAGTAAAATGAGGGTCCAATTCAAAATATAAAAGATATAAGGGACTAATATCTAAAACATGCATTTTTGACTCGTTAGAATTGCTAGCCCATCACCATCTAAAGTAAAAGAGCAAGACCATGGGGAAATAATTGAATATGGGCTTTAATAGGTGGTTTGGGCCTTCGGGGTGCATTTGGGTCTATTTAAGCTTTTGGATGGGGGCACCCATTAAACTCTTATGGGAGCACCTCTTCATAAATCAAACAAATCTATAAATTTTTGATAATATGTGTGGGGTCACGTGCCCCCAGTGCCCCCATACTAAATCCGTCCTTGTTGATCAGCATTAGTTTTTCTTTTTTTTTTAATAGAATTTCTTAGTTTTTTTTAATCCCGTCCTTAGGTGTCGGATGGAGTCAGTTTCATTTTAGTCTGGATATTGCGGTAAAGCTACAAGATCACCCGTGAAGCCGGGGAACTGGGATGAAGTTCCGATTATCAACAAAAAAAAAAAAATGCTCCATTATGTAGGTTGCTTTTCAATTGGGCTACTAAAACTTATTATTCCAATTTAAATGGCATTTAAGCTTTGAATATATTGAACTTTTGCGGTATGGTGCATATGGAATATGTTACATAGTTTTCAACATAAGAAAATGGAAAGTTTTTCATGCTAGTTCAGGTACCAGTCTTCATAGCTGAGATAGCTCCTAAGAATCTTTGAGGAGGTTTTACATCAATGAATCAGGTAAATAATTCATTAAAAAAGGTGTCTCTGATCAAGATCATGTTTTTTATTGCATGATTTCTTTTTAATGATATTGTTACTCATCTTATACAGCTAATGATACGCTCTGGAATGAGTATTACATTCATAGCTGGTACATTTATTTCATGGAGTACTTTAGTTGTTACCGGTAAGACTCAAATTATCCTTTTAATACTTTTAAACTCAATTGGAATGTATTGTTAGAAATCCTCACCAACTTAGATTGTTCTAGAACAAATCTCTAGAACTTCTCTCTAGAAATATCTTACAAAATATCTACTGAAGTCTCAGAGACACAAGTGTATGGTAGTATTTATTAACTTAGAAACTTCTTATTAATGTATGGCTAGGATTGATTCTTCCACACACTTCCTAGCCCTCTTAAGCAACTATAAATAGGGGTCTTGGGCTCTCATTTGAGTAAGCAAGCAAGAAGTGAGCTTGAGAGCTTGAGTGTGTAGTGTAGGTTTGTGTGAGTGTCTACCAAAATAAGAGAGTTGTGTGATAGTGAGGTGTTCTTGTATGAGCGAGTGTTGTACTCTTTAGTGTTCTATTAATAAAAATTTCCTTTGTGTAGAGAGCTTGTATTCTCCAAAACCCAATAGTTTGGTATCAGAGCAGGCGATTAGGACCTGTGTTGAGAGTGTGCCAGTCGGTCGTGGACCGTATTCGAGACGCTGTTCGAAGGTGATCTTTGACGTGCACAATCCGGGATTGTGAAGCTTGTACGTCTGGGATCAAGCTTACTTGGAACGTGAGGGACAACCAAGTCACGATGTCAGATCAAATCGGCCGGGCAGATGGAGAAGCTCAACGAGTATAACTATCCAGATTGGCGGACGTGTATTAAGTCCTATCTCAGAGGTCAGGACTTATGGGATATCGTTGATGGCGATGACACCTCACCACCAACGGAGAATGCACAGGCAATCAAGAAGTGGAATATAAAAGCGCGGAAAGCTTTGTACGTGATTCAGACTATAATAGACAAGAGTGTGCCTTCACGTATTGAAGATGCTGAGACACCCAAACAAGCATGGGACGCGCTCGCTACCCTCGTCTCAAAGAAAAATGCTGCTCCCCTTCAGCTGCTCGAGAGAGAGCTCATGAACATATCACAAGGTACGCAGTCTATTAGTGACTACTTTCAAAAAGTTAGAAGCTTGTGCCGTGAAATAGAGCAATTAGATACAACTGCTAAAATTGGTGAAGCTAGAATGAGAAGGATTATATGCAATGGTTTAAAACCGGAATACACCGGATTTATCACAGCAATACAAGGTTGGCCAGTTCAACCTTCTCTAAATGAATTAGAGAATATACTGGCAAACCAAGAAGCTCTCTTAAAACAAATTGCAGGAGTTTCTTTAAAAAATAATAATGAGGAGGCACTCTTCAGTAGTAAAAGAAGGAGCCAAGGAAATAGGCGCCGTAGCAATAAATATGAAGAAAAGAAGTCTTGAAGACAGCAAGGGAGCTCTAACTCAGGGGGAGCTCAACGTGGTCATGGAAGAGATGACCGACGTGCACAGCGAAGTGATGAGTGCTTCAACTGTGGAAAGAAGGGTCACTTCGCTCGAGATTGCTGGTCGAAGAAAAATACATCACAAGGAAACATGGTGACGTCAAAAAGCCATTGAGATGCAGATGATAGTGAAGAGGAATAGGATGTTCAAGCATCATTCGCTACAACAAAGCTTGTTGACTTCACACAAGGAGAGGAGTATCTCGACAAGGGAGATGACCGGGTCGAGCCGGATGAGAAGGCACTTGCAACCATAAACTCGCAAGTCGTAAACTACAACAATGATTGGATCGTCGATTCAAGCTGCTCCAGCCACATGACGGCCGACAAGGAGAAACTGCAGACCATGTCCGAACATAAAGGAGGAAGAGTTGTTGTGACCGCGAATAACTCTAAGTTATCGATTACTCACATCGGTAACACGGTAATTGTGCCTCGCTTCAGTCCTAATCAAGTGCAGCTGCAGAATGCCTACCATGTCCCTAGAATGAAGAAGAATGTATTGTTAGTATCTCAACTGACAAGCTCTGGCAACTACGTAGTCTTCGGTCCTAAAGATGCAAAGGTGTATCGGAATTTGAAATACTCTGATACTCCGATCATGTAAGGTCAAAGACTAGAGTCCATCTATGTAATGTTAGCAGAAGAGGCATACGTGGGGAAGACACGAAAGAATGAGACAGCAGACTTGTGGCATGCAAGACTAGGGCATGTTAGCTACCACAAGCTAAAGATAATGATGCAGCGGTCAATGCTCAAGGGTCTTCCTCATATTGAGATTTGTGGAGATACCATTTGTACTGGATGTCAATATGGCAAGGCGCATCAGCTACCCTATAAGGAGTCCGACTATAGAGCAAAAGAACCGTTAGAGCTGATTCATTCGGATGTTTTCGGGCCAGTCCACCAACCATCAATAAGTGGATGTCGCTACATGGTAACCTTCATCCATGACTTCTCCGGGTATGTCTGGGTGGACTTTATGAAAGAAAAGTCTGAGACACTACAAAAGTTTAAGAAGTTTAAGGAGAAGATAGAAAGTGAAGTTGATAAGAAGATCAAGTGCCTACGCACCGACAATGGAGGTGAGTTGGTGGGAAATAAATGATTACCTCCTTAGTTGCAAGTATACAACCCTTATCAAGTTATAGTATATAAGATTATCGATCCCACGAGGAACGGGAAGTAGGAAGAGTTTTGCTCAAGTTTTGGTTCTCAAATTATGCGCGTGACAATTAGGAGTTTATGTACAAATAAAATGAAAATAAGGAAAAGGTGAAAGTGGTGGTGGAGAGGTAAGAGAGAGTGGATTGTGGATTATGTGCAAAAGAGGAGAAAATGAAGTTGAGAATGTGGTTGTGGTTATATGCACATAATAATAAGTTTGAGATTATATGCACAGAGGGAATATGAGATTGAGAGAAAATAAGTACAAAATAAAAGAAAGCAAGATTGAGAGAGAGGTAAAGGAAAATCAAAATAAAAAATAAAGGAAAATAACAAACAAATGGAAAACAAGGATAAGTGCAAAATAAAGAAGGTAAAGTATGGAGGATTAATTAAAGATATGAGGAATCTAGAGTAGATCCACTTAGCTTATCTCAATCTCATGAAAATGAGTTGGATTTGTTAGCTAGTTTCAAACAATCTCTAGGGATCCCACAAATATTGGCTCCACACTTAGAAAAGGGTAATTCCCTAGAGGGTTCTAGCCTCAAGGTGAATTAAAGAAAGGAAAATCTATTCTAGAAAATAAATACAAGAATTAAATACATTGCATGAAAGTAAATTGCAAGGAATTAAATTGCATGAAAGTAAATTGCAAGAAAGTAAATTGCATGAAAGTAAATCTATTCTACAAACAAGAAAATAAAGAAGAAAATGAAAAAGAAATAAAATAGAAACCAACAACTCCTCGATCTTAATCTAATCCTCTTTTGGTCCTTGGATTAGAAGAAGAGAAAGGAAATTGAAGGTGAAACATTTCATTTATTGTGTAACAAAGTTATAATTTTGGAAGGTCTTCAATTAAGAGTGACCCTCTCTCCAAATGGAGTTTTACAAAATATTTCACACTCAAAACCCTCAGTTCACCCCTATTTATAGCCCAACGGAGTTGATGTGAACCATTGGATCAAACCTAGCCAAAAGGAAGAGAAATCCATCATTAACTGAATCATGGGAACCGACGGTTGTCATCGGTTAGCTAACCGTAGAATAACCGGTTGGCCAACCGGTTCAACCGATTGGTTCCCAAACTAATTTGTCTTTTCTTGATTTTTCTTCACGAATTTCTCTTGGATCAATTTGGTATCTGGGCCTTGGTTTGTCTTCGATTTGGGCTTCAAATATTGGTAGAAATTCGAGAATTTGAGTCATTTGCTTTTATTCATTATTTCTTTATTAGCCCAAAATAAGATAAAATGATTATTAGTAATATCGTTATTCATATAACATAGGTAATAAGGGTATAAAATGTAATTAAAATGTGATAATCAAATACCCCACACCTAAACTTTTGCTAGTCCTCTAGCAAAGAAAATAAAAGAAAACCTAACTCACTTTTCGAGAATCGCGGTTGTATTTAGCACATACAACAAGCCTTTAAACCCCTAGGTTACCCTAGTGGACGAAGTTGTAGTCTCTGAGGGTTTGCAGTGAATATACCCACAAAATTCACCGACTTGCCAAATTAAAGAAGTTAATAAAATAATTAATTCATTTGATATCTTCAAACATTCCAATTGAAGTTGGTTAATACTCAAGAAAAAGAAAAATTAACAAATCAAGGCAATCACTTTTCAATCACCCTAACTTTAGGGTTAAGCCTAAACTCAACTAGACCAGCCTCCTAACCAAAACTCCCTAAGTGAAAAATCCAAATTTTACGGGTAATTAGCCGTAAGGATAGTACTAGAGGGAGATCAAAGATCAATTAAGTACCTGCTCCTTGCAAAGTGCTTACTAACCCCTAAACCTTGCCTTAGACACCAATTAATCCAAATAAACTTAGACCACCACTCAAGAATTTCTTGTTCCTTATTGAGCTCGAATCCTAGGGGCCAACGCCTAATTCTTTTAGGAGGCTTGGGTTTGTGTAGTGAGGAATCGCTGATTTTGGCTGAAGGAAAGGGTGATGAAATCCTCACCTTATCTTGATTAATGGGTTTTGCCCTTAAAAATATTTTCAAGTGAGTGTCAATTCAAAATGCTCAAATCACTTTGGTGAATTCCTACTATTATATGCAATGCACTCTAGAAATTAAAAGCAACTAAAAAGGATGAGAAAGAAAAATATTTTTTATTTTTATTTAATTATGGTTAGCAAGAAAGAAAGTCGCTTTTTTTATATTAACCTAATTGTCTCTAATGTGATGAACTACCTATGGGTGGAATTAAAAATACTAGAGAGAAGAGTTACCGCTAAAGCAATGCAAAGCCTCGCTTGAGGCAACCTTCAATCTAATCTTCAACTCCTTGCCTTCAAGCTCTTTTGTCATTCACAATAGACAACACACAAGTTAAAGAACTAAGAAAAATTCTCCTACTTAACCGCTCCTAAGAACGGCGCTAAAACTTGATGGGCAAAACGAGTGTTTACCTTTTATAGTCGCAAGTGCACAACCATTGTCAAGTTATAGTATTTAAGATTGTCGATCCCACGAGGAACGGAAATAGGAAGTGTTTGATTCAAGTTCGGTTCTCAAATTATGACAATTAGGGTTTTATTCAAGATAATATGAAAATATGATGAAGTGATGAGAGAGTGGATTTGGATTGTGTGTGAAAGGAATCACAATAAAAAGACGAGAATTCAATAAGAGAGATGAAGGAATCTAGAATTGAATCCACTAGCTAACTCAAATTATAATCTACTTAAAATTCTCTTTTACCACATCTCATATTAGATTTATTAAGCATAAGATATCAAACCACTTAAGGAAAGCATAACTTATCAAATTATCACCTAATTGAAATTCAAACTCATGAAGAGAGTAATAACAAGATAAT
Source organism: Asparagus setaceus (assembly GCA_012295165.1). Classification (NCBI taxonomy): domain Eukaryota; kingdom Viridiplantae; phylum Streptophyta; class Magnoliopsida; order Asparagales; family Asparagaceae; genus Asparagus; species Asparagus setaceus. The sequence continues at coordinate 26,674 of WHSE01000154.1, forward strand.
AATCCTAGAATTCATAAGCATAGCCTATCAAACCACTTAAGGAAAGCATAAACTATCAAATTCTTCTTCTATCGATTAGTTCTCTAGTTGATTAACCTAAACATGATCTTTTAAGCATAAGAGAGATGATTCATAAACACAAAAGAGATTAGACTAGTTTCATGCAACCTAGATCCCCACAAGAGTTTAGTTCAACATCTTGGGAAATTCAAACAAATAGAAAAAGAAAGAAAATAAAAAGAAAAGAAAAATTCTAAACTAATCTAACTACAAAGCAATTAAATCTAAACTACAAAAGCTATTAAATCTAAACTACAAAGCAAATAAATAACAAGAAAGAAAAAGAAATAATAAAGAGAAATAAAGAGAAACTCGAACTCATCATCATCAACTCATCCTCCTTTTGGTCCTTGAACAAGAAGAAGAAGATGGGATTGAAGGGCTAAAATATTTATTTATTGAGAAAAATTATTACAATGAAAGGTACTCTAAAACAAGAGCAACCCTTTCTCTCCAAAAGGAGTTTTACAAAATATTTCACACCTCTAAACCCTCGATACTATCTCTATTTATACCCCAACGGAGTTGATGTGAACCATTGGATCAAACTTGGCCAAAAAGGAAGAAAAATCACTTAATTGGACCGCCGCGAAACCAATCTATAATAACCGTTGGTTTCCAACCTAATTTGTTTTGATTTTTCTTCACGAATTTCTCTTGATCCCTATGGTATCTTGGGCCTTTGTTTGTCTTCGATTTGGGCTTCAAAATTGGTAGAAATTCAGAGAATTAGAGTCATTTGAGCTTTTATTCATTAATACTCCATTATTCGCAAAATAAGATAAAACATATTATTAGTAACATATTTATTGATATAAAATAGATAATGAGGTTATTAAAATGTCATTAAAATGTGATTATCATTAATACTCAAGAAAACGTTTTATCATAACTCCAATGTAATTTTCTTAAGAAAATACTTTCATTATAGTTATACAAAACCAAGTTTAACTCAAAATTTAATTTGAAAGTTTTGAAAAGAACATGCTAACTCTTTGTTTTAAACAAACTTCAAGTCTTTAAATCCATTTAATTTTCAAGAACATATACAAATATAACTATATATAAAAACATGATTAGTATGACATTTTTTAACTCTTTATTCCTCGGTGGTTTTGTTCTTTTAATCTGCTTTCTAAGTGACCATTTAGCGAAGTTTTGGCCAATGAATCCCAACCCAATTGGGCTTAGGTCAGCTTAGAAATACTCCTCGGCTTAATTACTCACCAACTTAGGCTTAGTAAAATAGAACCACCAATGATTTTAAGAGAATTTTTTTCTTCTTTTATTAAGTTAGTATAATATATATGTGTATATGTATATATATTCTGAACAATATTTGGATCAAGACAACTTGAAAAATTATTTTCAACTCTAAGTTACATGCAAAAGTTCCATTACTTTAATTAAAAATCTAAGTTAAAACTTAAGTAAAGTATACTACTTGAAAATCATTTCTTAAGAAATTTATTTGAGTTGTCATAAAAGGTAAACTTGAGTATAGAACTAACTAAGGTTTAGAAGACTCAAATTCTATCAAATTGATCAATTATTAATCAACTCTATTAAGTTGGCAAGTGACTATTTTTTTTTATGATGAAAAGAAGGAAAAAATGACATAAAAGAATGGTAAAAAGAAAAAATAACTAAGATAAAGATAAAATGACTAATTCCCACCCCCACACCTAAATTTTGCATTGTCCTCAATGCAAATTCTATTATGCACAAAGTAAAACAGATAAGAATGGAAGCACTTACATTTGTTCTGGTCGACTTGAACAATGATAAAATTCAGAATTACCTTTGGATGAGAAGTGAAGTCAAAAATTTATTCTCCTTTTTTTTTCATATGTTTTTTTCCATATTGAAAAGAACAAGAAACTCTCACATGAGAGAAGAATAAATTCTTTTATTATTATGAGACAAAAAATAAAAATGTAGAATAAAAGATGAAACATGAGAAGCTCACATTCTACATTAAATCCTACCTTATTGTAAAATTCTACCTGAAATTTAAAGAATTTCAAAATGATATAATCATCGATGTGCTTAAATTCCAAGAATTTCGTGGTTTTAGTGATGTTCGCAGCAATGGAAGGTATTAATGGTTGTATGCTTTTTGAACTTAGATTCGTATTAACAAAAATTTCATCAAAAATAAAATCTTGTTGTTTTCCATTTTTCAAAAATCTAAGTTCATTGATAAAGGGTTCTTCAAATGTTGGTTCAAGATGCATGTATTCAACGTAATTCTCTCGCTCAAGGACTTGATTATTAACCCGTTACATGACTGCTGTGAATGGATTGCATTCACTTGATCTTGAAAAGTTGAACTTGACCCCGCTCCTTGGATTGCTCACGGGTTGACTCTCGAATGATCCTTTCTCTCTCACTTATAGCTAGCTAGTTGACCAAGCCGGGTTTCTAATCTAGCTATGGCTTGAGTGTTGGAGTTGAGAATTTGTCCCGTTGATTGCATAAAGGAGTTCATCGTGCTAGATGTTTGAGTCAACAAGTTCGTGGTCTCGTGTAGGGTTTTAAGGCTTCCAAACCCCTTTCCAAAACATTAAGACGCTTCTCAACATTTGAAGGAATATGATTTGTAGATTGATGATGAGGAAACCGATTTGGAAATGACCGATTTGATTGTGGAAAATTGGTTTGAGAACCGAAAGAAATTGCGCTGCCCCTAGGGAATTGTGTTTGAAGAGGAGTGAAATTTTGATTTCAGAAAATTACCGATTCCATGCAAAATCGATGATTTCTCCAACCCGATTATAGGTTGGAGAAAATGGATCATTAATCTGATGCGAATGCGATTCATCCGTTCTAGAGATTGAGTACTTTCTAAGAGTGGACATTGCTCAAGCATGGGTCAGAAAGACAGCTATGACAACCTCGTAAACTTGATTGATTTGAGCCGAGCTCGCTCTTTGGTTTCTAAAGTTTCTAACTCACAGAGAATTGTAGCCATCTTAGCTTCAGAGGCTATGTTTGACTCTAAGGAAGGACCTCTAGAACTGATTGGGTAATCGATGAATCACGTTGTTCCCAATGCATAGTTTTCTGATAAATTCTCTAAAAGTCTCAAGTCAGCACCGCTTTTCTTCATGAAATCCCCTGACACATTGACTCTAAGGAAGTTTTGAAGAATAATCCAATCCTTCATAAATGATTTGGCATAATCGCCACTTTTCAAGACCATGGTGAGGACATTGGATAAGAAGATCTTTGAATTTGTCAAAATACTTCCAAAAGGTTCTCCCTGTTCTGAAAAGTCACTATCTTTTCATTGGTGAAATCATTCTACCTTGATGGGATTACAAATGAGTTTCAATAAAAATCACCTTTTATAAGGCTTTTACAATGAAAAATGATAAAAATTACAACTTTCCTCCTCCTTAACAAACGGATCCGCTTATCGGATCTCGCTATGCGGATTCTTTGCCTGTCGGATGTATTCCGTGGACCACCGCTACATTCTTTCCCAAGTGTTGACCGAACGAGACTGATTCGATCTAGATCTAAAAATCCTCCTTTTTACGGGAATTCTTAGATCGATCGATCCGAGATCTAAACTAATACGAGATTAATTCGCCAAGGAACTAATCAACGAGTGAACGTAGACCTGCTTAACTCATATTTCTTCGGATCAAGGCAAGCTTGATCCAAAGGATGGTTTGTTGTTGTAGATCCGATCCAAAACTTTGGATCTCGAATCGCAAATCTCCCCGCAAGTCTAGATCTTGATCTCCTCTTTGGAAATTCTCTAACCCTAGGCACACACAAGAGTTCGCTGCTATCTCCTCTTTTTATCTCTCCGACCTCGAAAATGAAACCCTAGCCGCCACTTTTATAGGTATAAAGAAGGATGCGGGCGAACGGGCAAAAGCCTGCGTCCCCTGTGCCGAGATTACTGTGTCTCGCCAGCGAGACACCTCGGTGTCTCGGCCGAAGCGACACCTATGGGTGTTCAGACACCTTCGGTGTTCATGGAGCGAGACACCTATGGTTCGCCGGCGACACTGGTGTCTCACCGAGCGAGACACTCTATGGTGTCTTCGCGGCTGAGCATTCCCGGTGTTCGCCGCGACTGGGTGTCGGTTTTGACCGAAGGCCGGTGGTCTCCGGTTTTCGAGCTTAATTTGAGGCTTCAAAGTTGGGTTTATCCTTCACTGCGACTCATGGCGCATCAGTTCACCAAGGTTCCAATCACCGATGCCGAAGGAGAGAGAGCTCTTTTCGTATTTACGGGCGCCGCCTCGGACTCAAGGGGCCATTCCCTGACTCCCCGCCCGCTAACCGGCTAGCGGGACTACCAAAACTCAAGCAGGCTTGAGAAGCGCTATGCTATGCTCACTTGTTGTGTCGCCAACGGTTTGCCATTACTTCATCGGATGACTTGTCGATTATTCTCATCATCACGAAGCTACGCTCGGACTTATAGGTAATTTTCAACGCCACAGATACCCTCCAAAGTGCTTCGGCTCGCTTCTTTATAGAAGAAGCCGAAATACTTTGGATGTGATAGGCCCGCACCTTCAATCGTGTAATAGACCTAAACGGCTTCAAATCTTGATCTCTCGATTCTTTCGACTATCCAGGCTTTGTAGGATAACTAAAAGTGTCGCTGGTTGCATTTATTGTCCGGACCAATAAATCTCGATGGCCGATGAATGAATTTTCTTATTTTAGCTCGGATCGTGGAGTTGTCGTCGAACCGTTCATCCAATTCCGTGAGACTTAGCTTTGAATCGTGAAATCTCCACCATGGCTTGGCATAAGACTAAACCCCTGAGAGGATATTGAGGATTCATCCTTTGATTGGTGAACTCTTATCGCTGCTCGCTGTGCAGATCCACCACGGAGGGATTTTCTCGAGATGTGACGCTGTCCCAAGATCAAAAATTTTCTCTAATTCAACCTCCAATTAGCGATTTTTCATCACAACAATTGTCCAAATGTGTATATCGAACCTGGAAGCAATTGGGATTGTCGAAGTTATCCTTAAGAATATAGAACTATTCTCCGTGAACTTCGACAAAATAGGAAATAATTTAAACTCGTGATACCTAGTTGGAGTATTCGGGGTTCACCATCATGGGGATTTACGATTCTACCGAAAGGGAACACTTTATGGTTGCATTCATTGTCCCGACGCAAGTTGATCCTGGTCGTGGTTGGAACCGCTGGGTGACCATGAAGTAACTTGTCAATTCCTTGTTCAAACTTCTAGGGGACAACTGGAGAGGGCTAGACCGCAAATTGACGCCTCTTTCCCTTTGGAGATCAATATGTCGCTTGAGGAGATCAATATTCACTTGTATACTATTAGTGCCTCGTGGGAGTTTTTCATGGGGACCGTGATTTAAGATCTCCTTGAGGAGGTGTTTCATGATGGGCTCCCCACAAAATGAAAGAAGCTTCTGCATGGTTCACCAGGACCCTATACTCTGTGGGAGATCGATGAATCCACCACGAGGGAGTAATGATTGACCCTTGTGTACATCCCCATTGACTCCATGCATCTAGGTTGACATATCCCATTTCTTGGTGCAATGAGGTCGGCTCTATGATAGCCCACTGGAAACACTTGAGTCTCCATCCCGCTTAATTGGGGACTAGTCTCATAGCTAGTTCATCCTCAATTTGGCGGTTTTGATGAATTCCTTTCTATTGGTAAGATGTTCCTCCAAAGCTAGGTATAGCGGTGGTTACTACTTCAAAGGGTCTCACAGGGACCAATCATAAGTCAAGGCCGACGGTAGTTCCATTGTTGTTGTGACTTGCGATTTGTCATTTTCACCGCCAAGATTCATAGAATTCGCAAACCCTCACCTTCAACGGATTTGATTTGCCTTTACCGACTCACCGCTTGAACGGCTAGCATGCGATTATCTAACTCGCTCGCGATGTGACGCTGTGCAAAGAATGAAACTCTTTTAGACTTGGTGCTATGATTTTGAATGTAGGCTTCGGCTTCCTTTTTCACGAATAGACTACCCTGCAACGCTGGTAGGCCGCTTCATCCTTCTAGTTTCGATAAAATGCCCCAAGATGAATCTTGGGTCTTTGTCCCGAGAATGATGAACCGGATCGAACGGTGAATGGAATTGATTGTGGGAAAGGAAGAATTTTATATTCGCTTTCCGATGTCTGAGAGGAAGGATTTTATATCCGTCTCCAAGTGCGGAAAGAAAGAATTTTATATTCTATTTCCGTGTCTCCTTTGTCCGGTAGAGACGAACCCCGAAAGTGAACATAAGAAAAGAAGGATTTTATATCCCGCTTTTAGTCTTGGAGAGGAAGAATTTTATATTCTATCTCCTAAGATGGAGAGGAAGGATTTTATATCCCGCTCCCAAGGCCGGAAAGAAAGAATTTTATATTCTATTTCCGTGTCTCCTTTTGTCCGTCGAGATCGAACCCCAAGTGCACATAAGAAAAGAAGGATTTTATATCCTGCTTCTTAGTCCCGAGAGGAAGAATTTTATATTCTATCTCCTAAGATGGAGAGGAAGGATTTTATATCCTATCTCCAAGAAAGGGAAACTAAAAGTGAGATCTCCACTTCGAGAATCTATTAAGGTGAAACTAAGAGGGATCTCCACAGAATCGAAGAGATACGTAGCTTTCACTTTTATAGGATTCACCGATCCGAGGGTCTCTGCATCGAGAGTGTTCCAATTTTAGTACTACCGCCAGGGAGGGCGGACTGAAATGGAATGATGGAGGCTTTCCGCTCATCGAAAGTGATCTCAATTTGAGTGCGGACCTCTTGTTCATTGAAAGGAATCAAGAGGAGATTTTGATAGAGGATCAAAAGATTTTGTGGACCCCTTGCTTATTGAAAGAAGTCAAGGGGAAATTTTGGCCGTGGAGGGACCAGAAAATTTTGTAGGACCCACCGCCAATGAGTTTGATCGGTGGGGAATTCTCGAGGAAAGGATTAGGGTATCTCCGGAAAGTATTTCCTAAAAACTTCCTCCAAACGGTTATCCCCAAGGTACTAAGGATAGTACTTCTTCAGAACTTCCCATTGACGCAAGCATTAATTGCCTATCGCCTTTCCTCGTGATAAGCGATATATGCCATTGAATAGACCGCTTCAATCACAAACGCCCTTCCCACTGGGTTCAAACTTACCCTTCCTCTTGGAGTCGAGAATTACCGCCGTCGAAATGAGGACCAAGTCTCCTCCTTGAAGCTTCTTTGTCTGACTTTCTTGTTGAAGGCCCCGACATCCTTGCTTGATAAAACTCAATGTGCCTGAGCTTCCGCGCTTTTCATCTAGCATCTCGAAGTTCTTCGAGGCGCTTTTGATGTAGCTCTTCCGTCATCTCTCGCTATGAGCAATGCGGAGGGATGGAATCTGAACTTCCAAGGGCGTGATCGCTTCACACCCATATACCGTAGAGTACCGGTAGCCTCACGGTGTGCGACGTCCGGCGATACGCCCAGAAAGTGCTTCTCCGAAGTTTATCATCCCGCTTGCTTGTTATTTTTCACCGCCTTTTGAGAATTTTAATGATCGCTTTTGTTGAAGGCCTCCGCCAATCCGTCATAATGATTGTACGCAGCTGAGGAGACGCCCGATCTTGAATTTCTCGCGAAACCAATGAAGGCATTGCATGAACGGGACCGCTATCATGTACGATCCGCCTTGGTACACCGTGGTCGATAGATGACGTGCTTGATGAACCGAATTACATTGCCGGCTTTTACCTCCTTGAGGGGAATCACGCCCACTTGGAGAAGTAATCGGTGATCGCCGTGATAAACCGATCACCTTTGGCCGCATTGAGGAAAGATTGGGGCCACCACATCCATGCCCCATGTCTCAATGGCCAAGATGTGGTCCGACCGTGAAGTTGTTCCTGAGGTTGATGTAGGTAGTTCAAGGTATTTGGCACGCTGCGACACTTCCGAGCATATGCGATCGCATCATTGACCATAGTAGGCCGTAGTACCCCATCCTCCTGATCCGGCCATAGAGCTTAGGACTGGCCGGTGCGCGCACCGCATTCTCCTCCGGTGTTTGGAGAACTTCCTCCTCTTTGTTTGAAAGGGGAGTAGCAAACCGCTATACCCACCGATAGAGCTGCCTGGTTTCCAGATAGAAGAACTCGCGCTTTCTACCGGACCGATTCACGCCCTTCATCTTCTCGGCAGATGCCATGCAAGACGAGTCAATAATAGGAAGCGCCAATCTCGCTCAAGTCCTACTTTGTTGCATACACTTTTAGTGACTACCCTTTCGCCATTTTCGCCTGGCCATAAATAGGAATGACTAATCTGGGTCCTCACCGTGACCATTTGCTCGGCCTCTGAGGTTGGCCAAAGACACCGCTAATGCCGCCAGCATCTCAGATACGCATTCGAGGCGCTGAATGTACTCATGAAGAATCTTCAAACGAGTCCGCTAACTCGATAGCGTACCGATGGTATGGGATTAAATTGGTTTCTCACCTCATAGTCCCCGCGAAGTCTGCTTTGACAATGAGTCGGGAATCCCCGGCTTCAAGATACTCTACCCCAGCTCTTTAGCTAAGCTAAGTCCAATGAGGAGCCATGCACTCAGCGACATTGTTAGAGCAGGCTCACCAAGAATAAGCCCGAGGCATGACATGCTTCCCTCGGGAAACTAAGACTACTCCGACCCTACGAGATCTTAGAACATCCTGGCCGCCACGCTGGTAGCCCGACGCCCATCAAAATATAAATGCCACCCGGTGCAGAGTTGTGTTAACCTCGCGGGTCTCATCCCAGATCATCAAATAGTTCACCATCCTTTGTTGGGTTGGCGCCAAAAGATCGCAGATGGCTTGTCCCTTTAATTGACTTCACGCAGTGCGTGTCATACCGACAAAAATAAAGCCCATTTCGCCAGCGCCAATTCATAGAGAGGTCAAGGCGCCATGAACACCAACGGGATTTACGCGAAATGACGAGATCGCTTGCCCAACTAAGTAGTGTCGCGATTTTCTCAATCGCAAAGACCAGCCAGACACTTTTCTGGCCATCGGTAGCGAGATTCGCGACCCACCAAGGTTCGCTTAGATAATAAACCGCCGCGGACCGGGTCGCCGCCTTTAAGTAAAGCACTCAACTAATGGTTCGCCGCTTTGATATAAATCAAGAACGGTTTACCCGACTTCGCGTAACGAGTACAGAGGATTCGCCGATATGTTTTGATATCTTCAATGCCTTCTCGAGACAGGCCATCCCGCATAAAGGACACCCCTTTTGTTCAGCTTAGAGAATGCCGACATTTTCCGTAGAGGTTGAGATGAAGGCCGGATGTACGCTTAATCACCGTAACCTCGAAGTTCCCTTTAGATTCTTTGGGGTTGCAATTCATTGATTGCCTTTATTTTGTCTCAATGTGGATACCTTTGTTGGTAACAACTAATCCGAGGAATTTGTCACCGGACATTCCGAGGAAAGACTTGGTGGGGTTCATCTTTAATTGATGAGTCCGCATGAGGTCAATACCGCCCTCAAGTCCTCGATATGGTCATCTTTGTCAACTTTTCACAACCAAGTCATCGACGTAACATCTCGACCGCTCTCCAAGATGATCCCGAAGATTTGTCATTGCCAAGATTCTTCACCCAAATGGCATGACTGGTAAATGTAAGATGCCTAGAGGAGTTCTCAACGCCGTGGTGCTTTAAGGCCATCCCGATGCATCTTGATTTGGTTGTAACCCGAGAACCCATCCATGAAGGACATTCGCCAAATCCACATGTATTATCGACGCATCACATCGGTAATTGGAAGTGGGAAGTCATCTTTGGGCATGCATTCCGAGATCTCAGTCGACATTGCATTTCTCGATTGTCCCGTTTTTAGCACCTAACGATATTCGCCACCCAATCCGATGTTGAACCTCCTGATGAAACCCGAGGCTATGAGCTTCTTTACTCGCGAACAATTGCCTCCATAACTGTGGACTAAACCGCCTCTCGCTGTCGTTTGACGTTTGCATCCACTTTAATGTCGAAGGCATTGCCACATCAATCGTGCCCCGCATGTCCTCAGAACTCCAGCGAAAAACATCGATATACCGACAAGAGTGATCAACCTTTTCCTCCTCGAAGATCAATAATATTTATAAGTTTAGGGTGTGCTTCATTACCCATGTTGATCTCGACTACCTCGCCTTCAAATGAGGCTCCTCCGCCAAACCGGGTCCCCATAATCGCATGTTGAGGTGATGGACCCATGGGTCCTCCCATGTTGGCAATTCTTCATCTTCTTCCAAGATAGTGGGGTCCATCAGAGCCATGTTGGACATCAACCCCCAACATCTTGCCGATGTCGACGCCGAGTCCTGTGCACAGAATCGATGAGTACTCATCATCTAGGTTGTGGTTGGTTATTGATCGCCAACAACACTCATCTTCTTCAAGAGGATGCGATCCCAATCCCCTTTGAACTGTAATAATTATCTGCTTTCCTTCTACATATGTACTTGGGTGGAACGGAGATCCCCTACCAAAATAAAGTCCTTCTCCCAACGCGAAAGTCGACTCCCCACTTCTTCATGAGGTGCTTCGCTATATCCGAAAGATGAAGTTTCGCTTATCTTCATCTGAACCCGCCTAGAAGGTAGTCAGCGGGAGTCAACTCCTCCGCCATAGACTCAAGTCCTTCTTATGCCTCCTTCCTTGACGACGAAAGTCGCCTTGATGAGTCTCAAGGTGCTTCAGATACAGATGACCGAATTGGCATATGCAATTCAGTGGTCATTATACAACTTTTTCATTACATCATTCAAACACAACGAAAATTCTAAATCATCTTTTATTTCTTCTAAAGCCGCCAATTACAACTTTCATCTAAGATCCCTTCGCCAAGATTGACTACTAAGGTACAATGTCATTCAAAACAAAACCACCTTTATAGTCAAGCCCGGCTTCTAGATTGGCCCTCACCGCTGTCCTGCGCTATGGGCCGATGATTCAAGATCTGACCATTACCGAAAGGAGGGAGTCAGGAAATAATTCTCCAACCTTTAAACGGTTGTTTGTCCACACCACCGCCTTAACCTCGTATTAGTGTCGCATATTATTTCATTAATCGATGGAGGGTAGAGGGACTATAACATGGTTATGGATCCAAGGGCACCCAACAACAAGTTATAGGAAGTCTCGCACAATGACGAGCAGTGACTTCTGACTTTAAGTCCCCCATCTCGACACTTAATGCGGATTTTACCGGGCGGCTGGAGACCCACCGGGTGTTAAATCAGATATCACTGCGCCAAATAAGCGAAGCTCACCGACAGAATCCCCGTGCTATACAGCGCAAAGGCATGATGCTCACAAATGAACCCGGATCAACTTGGATCCGCTGACTTCGGCTGAACCAATGTACCCGTGGAAGTAGAGCTGCCGCCATGCTTCGACGCCTCGTGATATCCTCCTTAGAGAACGGGATGCGGAATATGCTTGAGGCCACATTGCATTCCTGTGCCGATGATTCCGCTCCTCGACTTGATTTAATGTGGGTTAGGAAGACCTCTCGAGTCTCCGCTAACGCTTCTGAACGCTTCGGGTTTCGACAACCTCAATAGCTCGTGATAAAGTTATTCTTGCCGGATGTTGCCAATTGTGCCATCACATCAAGCTGTAGGGAGAGCTTGTGTTCTCCCTATCCCTTCTAATCGGGCATTAAATCGGATCGCCGGGTTGCACCTCGTGATTTGGTGTTGTTTCCCCTTCGCTCGTGGCTCCCTCCTAGAGAGTGGCGGAACCGGTGAATTGTTACTACCCCAAGCTCCGCTAACATTTTAGCATTAAGGTTGAGTCATCGGGTATTTGTAAGCTGCATTCACGCCACTCTCGGTGACAAAGGCTTCCTCGCTCTCCTCCTCACAAAGAACACGAGGAATTTGCTCGCCATCGCCGAGTAGAACCGCTGAGGTAGCATTGCAAGATTTGCCCTTCCGTTGGACTTTTTAGACGTAAGACGCCGCCTAATCGATCGCCTTTTAAGTAAGTCCGGTGGGGAGTTCGCCATTTGGGTCGGTATGCACTAACCCCTTCTCTCGCTGTGGGGATCGCCATTCACCGCTCTCATTCCCACTTTGACCACTTCCGGCCTAACCAGTGTGTAGGCACCGCCCCAAAGCTTATGGACGCCGCTTGTACCACTTGCTTTCCCTTTATTTGGTTTTGGAGTGATCACACCCACTTCAATCAAAGCTTGATCTTGTCCTTCAGCCGGTAGCATGACTTGGTCGGTGGTGTATCGCCTATGATAGGCGCAGACTTGGGGTCCGCTGCCCTTTGAGCTTCCTCCGCTTGACGACGGCGGGCGCTTGATCTTGTTGTTGTCTAGCAAGTACTTAAAGATCCTGTGCACCTCTTCGCCCCTCGAAGAATACGCCTTGGGAAACCCGGGCGGATGCCCTGCTTCGGACCGTTGTTGCCGCGATGGGTCCGGCCGCTGCCGCCGTGCCGTTATGGTCCGCACTGAAAGTTTGATGCGATCAACATTCTTCATCACGCGCCCTTTGTTCCGGGACAAAATTTTGTTCCGTGGATTTGGCGCCACACCTCGGGCCCGCTTCTCCCTTTTGAGGAAACGCCGCCTCTTCCCCTGACTTTCAAGTCTTTCCGTGTTTTAGATCAGGCAGCGTCCATCGCCTCGGACACGCCCAAATAGAGGTTATGTCGGTGTCTTGAGGATGAATTCTCCGATTGGGTCACGCATAGCTTCATCGCCTTTATGAACCGCTTGACAAAATTATCCACGCTTCTCCATCCTTCGCTTCGCCCCATAACGCGACCAGTGAAACCTCGTCGCCATCGGCGAAGTTCGCCAGAACATAGATTCCATGTTTTCCCACCGTTGATGCTGCCCGCTTTGAGACGGCGGTACCAATCGGAATCACCGCAGGTGCCGACGAATGACCGAACCATCATATTGGCACGAGATGACTCCTAAATGGCTCTTGAAGTAGATAAGATGTTGAGTGGGGACCTTCTCCATCGAACGCGCGAAGTTTATTAAATTAAACTTCACGGATAGGGATTGACCCACCTTCTGTAAGGCACGGAATCCCCGGCTTTCACTCTTTGAGCCGAGATGAGCGAAGTTGACCTTGCTCTCCGCATCCTTGATCTTGTCATTTTCCCTTGCATTTTTGTCCCTGATTTTGAGGTAGGACCATGGTGTCATCATCGACGCTCGCTTCATCTGTTAAGGTCTTGTTTTCATCCGTCGCTATCCCAAATTGACGCTTGTTAGCGACGATCGCCACCTCGGCGATTAATCATCGCCAGACCGCCGGCCATGCATTTCTCTATCTCACGTGATGGCCATGTCCATCTCGAAGTTTGAAGTTGTCTTCCTCGCTTTGCCAAGGTCAGTAGCTTGGCCACCTACCGCACTAATCATGAGTGCTTCACAGTATGACCTTCACTAGAGACGGTGTCATCTGATGCGGTTTGTCGAAGTTGATTCCATTGCAAAACTTGAGAAAATTACACTTTGGTTCTCGCCACAATGAAAATTAAATAACTCTCACAAACTCAACAAAAGACGCTACAAGTGTAGATCTCTTTGTTTTGTGGACTTTGCCGGTCGGATGCGAATCCGCGGGACCACCGAAAGCAACATCGCCGAATCGACGGTTTAGTTAGTGCTTCGAAAGGAAACAAGAACTTCAGAAATATCTTAGCAAGGTAAGATATCTACTTCTCAAGAATAAGGCAAGGCTTAAACTCGAGGAATCTCCGCGGATCGTTCTTGAACTCCCAAGCTTGATTGGATTTTTCCCTTCTCGATGGCTTCCCCAAGTGGACGAGGAGGGTATTTATAGTCTTTGGGAAACGTGCCTACAATTGTCATAAGGCCGAGATTTACAGCTAGCGCGGCACCGAAAGCCGCCAAGTCAGCCGCCACCGGCGAGGTGGCAGGTGCCGCCACGGGCGGCGGTAAGATGGGTCGCCGCCGACTAGCGAGGCATATCGCCCTCCACCGCCGTAACGGTTTCCGCTTTTAGGCACGACAATGCTCCTAGAATCACGCCTAGTGGGCGATCTTCGCGTAACCGCACATTGTGTCTCAACGCCTTCTGCATTGATAAAGTCAAGTGGGCCCCACCAAGATTAATTTAGACCCTAAGAGAGCTCGCTTCTGCATCCTCGGTGTCTCGCCTTTGCGACATTGCAGTGCCTTCGCCTATAGCGAGACACATCAAGGTTCCCGCCAGGCACACAAGTGTCTCGCTAATAGCAGACACATCAAGGTTCTCGGTTCAGGCGAGACAAGTGCCCTGCCTAACAGCCATGACACATCAAGGTGCCTCGCCGTGGCGCAGACACAAACAAGTGTCTCGCGATCAGAAGGACACAATCTCCCATGTGTTGACTTCTTGAGATTTCGACGACGTTGTTCTTCGATCTTCTCATGATTTAGTCATATTTGAGGTTCTTCAAAGAATTTTTGATGCCTACAGATACCTCTCCAAAGTTTTCGAATTCTCCGTATTTTGTCGAGGGTCTCGAATACTTTGATAAGATGCCTTTGCTTCGCTCAACGCTGAACTTTGTAGAAGAGGCCCATGTTTTGCTTCAGCTTGAATCGGCTACGCTGGGCGTCACGACCATACTTTGGGATCAATAGCGCTGCATTTGTATTTGATTGATTGAAATGTCAAGTCCATTTTGGACTAATCATCTTCATCTTGAAAGTCACCACTTGGTTATAATTGAAATGCCTTGAGAATCATTCGAGAAAAGCGCCATCCGGTTTTCTCAATATCGATTTCCGTGAAAGCTTCTATATGGAATATGGAACCAATTTGTCTTGAATATACCGCTTTGAACTCCGAAGCAGAATAATTATCAATATCCGAATTGTCCCACTTGAAGAAAGCGAAAGGGCAATCAAGTGTCTCGCTAAAGGGGTTTGAGCGTCCGGAGCATGCGTAATGGCACGCTACAAAGTGCATTAAAATCACAGAGAGAAATGCTTGACCCTCGACAGAAGAGGAACCCGCCGCCTCAAGTTATTGCTTGTATGATAGATATAGGATTTTTGGCAAACCCTCACCATCAACGGATTTGATGAGCCTTTACCAACTACCGCTTGAGTGGCTAGCATGTAGATTATCCGAGTCCGCTTACATGTAACGCTGTGCTAAAAGAGTGAATTCTCTTAGACTTTATGCTACGATATTGAATAATGAGGCTTCTGGCCAATTATCACGGAATTGATTACCCTAAGAAAGATGTGTTAGATGCGACTTATCTCCTCGATAAGGGACAGATAATATCCCTATGCATGAAGGCATAGTTTAGGTGTCATTAGGTAATGACATCTATGCTACGATTTTGAATAATGTGAGGCTTGATCAATTATCACTGAATTGATTACCCGGCCAAGGTGTTAGATCGGCTTATCTCCGATAAGGGACGAGATAACATCCCTATGCATAAAAGATAGTTTAGGTGTCATTAGGTAATGACATCTATGCTACGCATTTTGAATTTAGGTTTGTGGAATTTGTGTTTTCTCTGGGGCTAAAACGAACCCGCTTGTGTCTTCTTTGGGGCTTAAAACAAACCTCGCTGTGTTTCTCTCGGGGCAAAAACGACCCCGCTGTGTTTTCTCATAAAACGAACCCTCGTTGTCGAGTAGACCTCTCATTCATAAAAGGAATCGAGAGGATTTTGACCGGTCCTAACTGTAGGGAAGGTTTGACCAAGTGGGAGGAAAATTAAAAAATGATCCTAATCAGGAAGGTTTGATCGATAGGAGTTTTGAGACAATCCTAACCGGCTTCAAGGTTTGATCGCCATCCTCAAGTGGACCTCTCGCTCATGGAAGGAATCAAGAGGGGATTTTGACCATGGTCCTAACTGTAGGGAAGGTTTGACCGCTGATATTTGAGACAATCCTAACCGCCTAAGGTTTGATCGTCAATCTTGAAATGGACCTCTGCTCATGGAAAGAATCAAGAGGGGATTTTGACCATGGTCCTAACTGTAGGAAGGTTTGACCAGCAGATATATTTGAGACAATCCTAACTGCCTAAGGTTTGATCGCCAACTGAAGTGGACCTCTCGCTCATGGAAAGAATCGAGAGGGGATTTTGACCGTGGTCCTAATCAGAGGAAGGTTTGACCAGATAGGAATTTTGAGACAATCCTAATCAGGGAAGGTTTGATTGCCAATGGAAGTGGACTCTCGCTCATGGATTATCCACCTCCTTTGCAAACTGGTTGATCATTTTAGAATAGTTTATACTCATATTCTATTGAGTAAGAAGGAGGAGGCTAACCTCTTATACTCATCTAGGAAAGGGAGCGCTTTATACTGTGATACCGCCTGAGTACGTGAGGAGCAGCTATACTGTGATACCGTCGGAGTGAGGAGGCTTAACCTCTTATACCATCGGAGGTATTAGGAGGAGCGCTTAATCTCTTGTACTCATCTGGAGAAAAGGGAGCAGCTTATACTGTGATAATTGCTCTGAGTAGTGAGGAGCGCTTAACCTCTTATACTCATCTGAGGTAAGGAGCAGCTTTATACCAGATACCTCGTTGAGTAATCTGAGGAGCTTTAACCTCTTATACTCATCGGAGTAAGGAGCAGCTTATACTGTGATAATTGCCGGAGTACGAGGGAGCGCTTATACTCGATACCGTCTGTAGGGAGCAGCTTATACTCATATACCGTTTGAGTCAAATGATTCAATTTTATTTCTGCAAGACGGCCAACCAAGGCTTGTATGATGGCCTTGAGAGCTAAGCAATCCTTTGTAGGATGGAGGATCCTCCGCACGCACAAGATTTAGGGTCCGAAGTTTTGTTAGCCTCCTCTTGATTTGTAATTGAGGCAACTTGATTTTGTTGTTATCAAGGAGGTGTTTGAAGATGATTGAACTTCTTCGCCCTTGAAAGAGTATGTCTTGTGGAATTTCGATGAAGCTTTTTGGCTGCCATTGTTAGCGACGCTTGACCAACAAAGAATCACGATGCCTTTCTCTACAGAGGAAAATTTACTCGAGGGGTCACCATCTTTTCGCTTCTTTCTTCCTTCCGAGGAAACGTCGCTTTGTTCTCCTTGTATTTTTAGGTCTTTCCACGAAGTTGGTGGGATCTAATTCCCCATGACTTCCAAAGAATTCTATAGAAAGATGGCAAGTCTTCAATATGAACTTTTCAAGAATTGATCCCCGCATTCATAGCTTTATTATGGAATCGCTTAACGAAGGTGTCGATTGTCTCCCCACCTTCTCGCTGCCATCTAAGAGAGTTCCAATTGAGACTTCGTGTCGCCATCGAAGAAGTTGCCGAAAAGAACTTTCCATGTCCTCCCAACAATTAATACTCCCGCCTTGAGTCTTCGATACCAATCGGCAGCCCGCAAGAGTACCGACGAATGACCGAACCATCGAGGCTCGCTTCCCGAGATTACCCCCAAATGTGATTTGAAGTAAATCGTGTTGTGAAGGTGACCTCTCCCATCAAATGGCGGAAGTTGATCAAATTGAATTTCAGGTAAGGATTGAATCCCATTCTTCTCGATACGGACACGATACCCTTTGACCCTGGTGGACATCAAAGCATTGATTTTATCTTCAAGCTCTTTCATCCTTTCGCCATCATCTTCCCTTTGTTTTGGATTATTTCCAATAGGAAGAATTGGGTCATTTCCACCTTGAGCGCCAGATGCTTTCTTTGGAGGTTGATCACCAGAATGTGTTCATCAATCTCTCAATCACGTTTCAACATTATGTGGGTTACTCCACCTTGTTGATCGATTCGTGGCCACAAACCGCTTGGGCTTGCAATTCTCTCATCTGCTGCATGGCTAGCTCCATCTCTCGCTCTCATTTCGCCTTAAGCTCTCTTTGCTTAGCTAAGGCTTCTTGTAACATTTGAGCCAAGACATCGGGAGTAATGGTAAAGCTTCTCTCGATGGGGACCAAAGACTTGACATTGTGTCATCGGAAGCTATCGCAATTGATGCCTAAGTTTCATCATCGATGACTCTCCTCATGCATCCTTCTATAGTCGATGCTGAGTAGCTCGCAATTGCAACCGGTGACATCTCATTGAACTCGGTGCCGACTTTTCCGCAGGAGTGAAGTCAGGTCCTCGCCCATTGTCGGGTTCTTTTCCTTTGTTCACCATATTAATGGTGACTTCGGGAATTTATCCCGCGAATGGCGATCTTCTTTTCTTCGGGTCGCCTTGACTGGCTCAAATCTTCCTTGTTGGCAAGGAAAGCCTCAATATCAAGCTCTTTGTGGATGAGCGCTTGACTTAATAGGCACATCCCCACAACAACGCCTTGATTAGTTGTGCACACGAAAGCAAGAACAATTTATTTCATCGATCGTCCTTCGTAGGTGTTGCCACCCCACTGATGGTGGTTGGTGTGTTTATCACGAATTGCACTTCCACCCCTGCGTAACGTTGTCCTTAATTGAGGACACGCCTTCTTTGGGGACGCCGACTTTTGACTTGAGAGACAACTTCGCCGCTGGCTTCGCTATCCAAGTTGCTTCGTATGAATCATGAGGGTCCGTTATCTCGCGGATTTTGGCGAGTCACTTGCCTCAACTTCTTCTTTCTCAAAGAAACTCGTGGACCCCTTTGGATGTGCTCAAACGAGACGCAATGTAAATTCTTTCAGCTTTGAGTTGGCCAAATGGCTCAAAGACATCAACATCACTTGATTTTGGGTACCCCCAACCCGTCATGTTTATGGATCGTGACCAAACGCTCCATTACCTGTTTTGACTTTGGTTCTCAATTGTGGACCAAGGCGACCAACACCGGGTTGACGGATTTCCGTGACTTAACGGTTGATACCTCAAATTTAAAAGTGGAAGAAAGGGGCTAAAAGCCAAATTTCGGCAGCATGGAGGATCGCTTTCGCTGGCGTAGGTAGCCGGACGCCGGCGGCGAGATACAAACCGCCATTGCCGCAGGTAGTTTTAGGGCCGTTTTCGCTAACGCTGAAAGGTACTGAATCGCCTCTACCAAGAATTCTCGGGCGAAGCGCATTGAGCCAATTTTGACGCTGACTTCTGACCCATGCTTGGCGCATTTTGAGCCGCTTGTCGGGTTGCTTTTGACTTTTGGCGCTTTGCGAACAAAGACGTGCTCGAAAGCAAAGCTGCACGGCGCTTTTGAGCGCCTTCTTTGTCAATCGGCCCTTTGACGAACCCATTCTTCCTGGGAGGAGGCCGACGATTGAGATTGCGCTTTGTTGATGCCTTTGATCACGCGGAGTCTCGATAGTGAACTCCATCCGCTGGACTCGCAGCCTGGCGAACCGACGGGCCATCTTTTGACGCCGCCTTTGGCGAAGCTCTTCGCCGACAGTCTGAGATCTTGTTGAGAGGGAAATTGCCTCCGCCGCAGTTTAACGTAAGATCATTGCACATCACAAAGTAACGAACCTCCTCTAGGGGATGAAATCCTCCCATATTTGCGGATGAGGAGGATTTCGCGGAAGAGGAGAGATACTCTTCAATTTGGCTTGATCGAAGAAGTAGTCTATTCCATCAACCATGAGGTCTACCGATTGCCGTAAGGTCGCGACACAACGATCTCGGCTTGAGACCGCTATTCCCACCGTGGTCGCCATCGTGTTTGGTCGAAGTTGATTCCATTGCAAAACTTGGAGAAAATTACACTTTGGTTCTCGCCACAATGAAAATTAAATAACTCTCTCACAAACTCAACAAAAGACGCTACAAGTGTATCTCTTTGTTTTGTGGGACTTTGCCTGCGGCCGGATGCGAATCCGTGGACCACCGAAAATGATCGTCGAATCGACGGGTTTAGTTAGTGCTTCGCGAAAGGGAAACAAGAACTTCGCCAATATCTTAGCAAGGTAAGATATCTACTCTTCTCAAGAATAAGGCAAGGCTTAAACTCGAGGAATCTCCGCGGATCGTGGTTCTGAACTCCTAAGCTTGATTGGATTTTTCCCTTCGAGCGGATGTTACGATTAAGGTTGGGGATTTCATCTTTCCGTGGATTTTATAGTTTTAAAACACGACTTGTTTCCAATCCCAAAGAACAAATATCATTATCTTAGGAAGACCATTTTAGCCACTTCTAATGCTCTCATCAAGCGTAAAGCTGGTCAAATGAAGTCGTCCTTTGAGAATTTGTTGTTGATCTCAATATTTTTAACCCGTGAAACCAACCGGATAATCAATCAATGAAAATAAATTACATCGGGAAAGCTCGATTGAAGAGATAGAAGAAGAAGAATAAATCGGACCTTAGTTTTGAGGAAATCTTTCATGAGGAGCCGGAAATCTTAAAAATATCGATTTAGTTTTTCAAAACTAGAGCGTGTTGAATACATGCCTCTTGAATGCAACATTCGAGGAACTGTTTTCGATGAGCTTAGATTTTGAAGC
>WHSE01000155.1:0-47055 GCA_012295165.1 Asparagus setaceus
TCTCCCTTGGAAGAAAGGAAGAGTTGATTGCCCTATCGGGGTATATCGATGTATTGCACGTTCTGAGGACATGCGGGACTTCGACCCTAATGTGGCAACACATCGCCTCAACATCAAAGCGGATGTCAAACTGTCAAGCAACGGCAAAGGCGGTTTAGATCCACAAATATTGGAGGCAATTGTTGTGAAGTGAAGAAACTCATAGAATCGGGTTACGAGGGAAATTCAACATCGGTTGGGTGGCGAATATAGTCGGTCATGAAGAAGAATGGTTCGATTAGGATGCGTATGCGACTCTGAGACCTAAGCGGCTTGCCGAAAGATGATTTCCCTTCCAATCACGATGTCATAGTTGACAATACATGTGGATTTGAAAGAATGTCCTTTATGGATGGCTTTTGAGGTATAATCAAATCAAGATGCACCCGATGGCGCCAAACACCACGGTGAGCATGCATCGGCATATATTGCTACGGTCATGCCGTTCGGCCTCAAAATCTGCGCCAACATACCGAGAGGCAATGCGGAGATCGGGCATCGGAGGAAAGCGGTCGAATGCTTCGTCGGCGACTTGGTGGAAGTGAAAAGCGTGGAGATCACATCAAAGATCTTAGAGCGGTATTGAACTCATGCGAACTCATCGGCTAAAGATGAATCTGCCAAAGTCCTTCCTTGGGATGTCGATGGCAGTTCCTTGGCCGTCGTCACCAACAAAGGAATCCGTCGATCGACAAAGTGAAATTCAAGAGTTGCAACCTCAGAAATCACGAGAGAACTTCGGGGGTTACAAGGGCGATTGGTACATCCAGGCGGTTCATATCGAACCTATCAGGGAAGTGCCAACGTTCTCTAAGTTGAACAAGAAAGCGTGTCATATATTTGGGGCGGCGCGCCGAGAAGAGATCAAGTCGTATCTCGCTAAACCTCTGTTCTTGTTGCCGCGTGATGGGAAAACCATTTTGATCTACGTCAAGGCAGCGGATCACTTTCGTTAACCGGCGCGACGGCAATGATCCGCGAGCGGCGATGTATTACGGCGAACATGGTCGGTCTTGAGTCTCGATATCCAATGGTGGCGGTGCCTTGCATTAGTGTTAGCGATTGAGAAAATCGCGGCACTATTTAGTGGACGGGCGATTTATGTTATCTCGCGTAAATCCGATCCGGATATTTATGACCCGGCCGGCCTCGATGAGTTGGCGTTTAGCGAAATGGGCCTTGCTCTTGTCTCAATATGACTTGTATTTCAAACAAGAAGTCGGTCAAAGGACAAGCTATTTGATCTCTTGGCTGCCCGAAAGCGGATGCGGTTGAGCTATATGATGATCTTCGGGATGAAGTTCAGTCAACACTCGTCGCACCAACAAATATGGCGATTGTATTTTGATGGAGCTTCTCGGGCCACCAATGTGGTACCCGGATGTTCTAAAATCTCGGTGGAGTTGTCTTGATTTCAGGAATCATGTCATGCCGTGCTTATTCACTCACGAACCTGTTCCAATAAGTAGCCCGATACAGCAGCTACTTATGGGACTTAGCCGCCCGAAGGGTCGAATATCTCGGCGTATGCGTTATTTGGATTAAAAGCGGGGTTGCGTGGTGACTACGAAGTCGGGAACCGGATCTAATCCCCTATCATCGGATAGGCTGTTGAAATAGCGACTCATTGAAGAGTTTTCATCGAATATATCAGCCTCCAAAAGCGGCTTACAGCGGATCGGTGGCGGCATTAGGCGTGTCGTTAGCACAACCCGAGCCGAGCAACTAGTCACGGTCGGGGACTCACCACTCTTCGTACCATTATCACGATGAGGCACAAGAAGATAAGGGGTAGTTACCAAAGTGTATACAACCCAAACCAAGTTGGAGCCGAGATTGGCTTTCTATCTATCATTCGTCTTACATGGTATTCTACGAGAAGGCGTAAAGGAAAGAGTCGGTCCGTGAAGAGCTCAAGATTCTTTACGACGAAGACCCGGGCGTTATATCGTAGAATGCGATGGTCTTTACTCGATGCCTTTCAAACAAGGAGGCGAAGAGGTCCGCCGGGGAAGCACCGCGAGGTGAATGTGGTGCACACAGCGGTCCCAAACTCTGATCGAATCGAGGAGAATGGGCTACTTTTGGCAACAATGGTTAATGGCGGTTCGAAATGCGGCTCGGAAATGCCGCGCGTGTCAAATTCCGCAGCGAATTATATGCATCGGCCGCCCGAGCAGCATCAGCCGGCCACATCACGGCCATTGAGACATGGGAATGGACATTGTAGGTCCCATTTTCCTCCGTCTGTCAAAGCGTCGGTTTATTCTAGCGATCACCGACTACTTCTCCAAGTGAAACAAAACAATCGCTAAAAGAAGTAAAGGCGATACGATCATCAAGTTTATCAAACACCATGTCATCTATCGACATGGTGTCCCAAACGGATCGTGCATGACAGCGGTCCCAGTTCATCGGCAATTCCTTCATCGGGTTTTGCGAAATTCAAGATACAAGGCGTCTCCTCGGCGACCTATAATCGGTACAAATGGATTAGCGAGGCATTCAACAAGGCGATTATCAAAATGTCAAAGCTTGTGAAAAGTAACAAGCGAGGCTGGGATGATAAACTTCGGGCTTGCAGAGTATCGCTGCGATGCGCCGCCATGGAAGCGACCCAGTACTCTACGGTCTGGTGTGAAGCGGTTCTCCCATTGGAAATTCAGATCCGTCACTTAGCATCGCCTTTCAAGATGGCGGTAGAAGAACAACATCAGCGTCTCGAAGAGCTTGAGATGTTAGATGGCAAGCAGAGGCTCAACAATGCATTGAGTTCTACCAAGCTAGGATCGAGAAGCTTTCAACAAGAAAGTTCGATGAGAGAACCTTTAGAAGGAGATTTGGTCCTCATTTGCTCGACGAGATAATCCTCACTTCCAAAAAAGGTAAATTGAACCTAAATG
Source organism: Asparagus setaceus (assembly GCA_012295165.1). NCBI lineage: Eukaryota > Viridiplantae > Streptophyta > Magnoliopsida > Asparagales > Asparagaceae > Asparagus > Asparagus setaceus. The sequence continues at coordinate 2,943 of WHSE01000155.1, forward strand.
GGAGGTCCGTTTGTAATAGAAGCGGTTTACTCAATGGTGCATATCGCCTAATTACCCAAAATGGCGGCCAGGCAATTAATCTTAGATAAATGGGAAGTTCTGAAGAAATACTACCCATAGTATCTTGGGATAACCGTTCGGCGGGAAGTTCCTCGTGGGATGTCTCACGCACTTTTAGCGAGGATAACCTTAGATTTATCCTCCATCACAATTTCCCCACCGATCAAATTCCTTGGCTGGGTCTACAAATTACGGTACATTACCATCCCCTCTTGATTCCTTCTATGAACAAGAGGCCACTCAAAATTCCTTTCACTTGGGAGAGAATATAAAATCCTTCCTCTCCAGCGTAAAATCCCCGTGTCAAGCGGAAGGGTTCCATCTTCATCTTAGGTAGCGCCGATTGAAGGTATCTTGTAGGGATTTGGAGACCGGGTTGTTGAAGGTCACGAGTCTTTTCGGTTCTCAGTGGAGATCCCACTCTTAGTTCCATCTTCATCTTAGGTAGCGCGATTGAAGGTATCTTGTAGGGATTTTGAACAGGTTGTCCGTGAAGGTCACGAGTCTTTTGGTTCTAGTGGAGATCACTCTTAGTTCCATCTTCATCTTAGGTAGCCCGGTGAAGGTATCTGTAGGGATTTTCGAGACAGGTTGTCCGTGAAGGTGCGGAGTCTCGGTTCTCGGGTGGAGATCCACTCTTAGTTCCATCTTCATCTTAGGTAGCCGATTGAAGGTATCTTGGGATTTTGAGACCAGTTGTCCTGAAGGTCACGGAGTCTTTTCGGTTCTGGTGGAGATCCCACTCTTAGTTCCATCTTCATCTTAGGTAGCGTGAAGGTATCTTGTAGGGATTTTCGGAACCGGGTTGTCCGTGAAGGTGCTTTGAGTCTTTTCGGTTCTCGGTGGAGATCCCACTCTTAGTTCCATCTTCATCTTAGGTAGCGCCCGTGAAGGTATCTTGTAGGATTTTCGGACCAGGGTTGTCCGTGAAGGTGCTGAGTCTTTTCGGTTCTCGGTGGAGATCCCTCTTAGTTCCATCTTCATCTTAGGTAGCGCCGGTGAAGGTATCTTGGCGGGATTTTCTGACCGGGTTGTCCGTGAAGGTCGCTGAGTCTTTCGGTTCGGTGGAATCCCACTCTTAGTTCCATCTTCATCTTAGGTAGCCCGCCGTGAAGGTATCTTGTAGGGATTTTCGGACCGGGTTGTCCGGCGAAGGTCGCACGAGTCTTTCGGTTCTCGGTGGAGATCCCTCTTAGTTCCACCCTTTTCCAAGTTAGCGTGAAGGTAAACGGAACTTTCATCTTAGGTAGCGCCCGGTGAAGGTGCAGCCGAGGATTTTCGGACGGGTTGTCGGTGGTCACGAGTCTTTTCGATTCCCTGTTAAGATCTGCTGTTAGCCTCATCAGGAAATAGAACACATTCTTCCTTTCCCACCTCAATCAATCTTCATCGGTTCGGTCATTCTCCGGTCAAAGAAGACACCAAGATTCATCTTGGGGCATTTTATCGAAGCCTAAGAAGGGATAAAGCCAGCGCCTCACCGCAGCGTTGCGGTTTAGTCTTTAGATTGAAGAGACACGGTTCAATGCGGGGCATTTTATCCGAAGCCTAAGAAGGGATAAAGCCAGCGCCTTATCTGGCGTTGCGGTTTAGTCTTTCTCGATTGAAGAGACACGGTTCAATTAAGGGCATTTTATCCGAAGCCTAAGAAGGGATAAAGCCAGCGCCTTACTGGCGTTGCGGTTTAGTCTTTCTCCGATTGAAGAAGACACGAGAGTTGATTACGGGGCATTTTATCCGAAGCCTAAGAAGGGATAAAGCCAGCGCCTCACCGCAGCGTTGCGGGTTAGTCTTCCCACAAAAGAGCGAAGCCTACGTATTCAACATCGTAGCATCAAGTCTAAGAGTTTCATTCTTTTAGCACAGCGTTGTGTGTAGAGCGGTTTAGATAATCTACATGCTAGCCCACTCAAGCGGTAGTTGGTAAAGGCTCATCAAACCCGTTGAAGTGGGGTTGGCAATAACCTAAAGTCAGCGCTCACCGCAGCGTGCGGTTTAGTCTTTCTCCGATTGAAGAAGACACGAGTTGATTAAGGGTATTTTATCCGAAGCCTAGCGGGGATAAAGCCAGCCTCACCGCAGCGTTGCGGTTTAGTCTTTCTCCGATTGAAGAAGACACGAGTTGATTACGGGGTATTTTATCCGAAGCCTAAGAAGGATAAAGCCAACGCCTCACCGCAGCGTTGCGGTTTAGTCTTTCTCCGATTGAAGAAGACACGATTAGGGCATTTTATCGAAGCCTAAGAAGGGATAAAGTCAGCGCCTCCACGTGTTGCGGTTTAGTCTTTTCAGATTGAAGAAGACACGGAGTTCGATTCGGGGTATTTAGTCCGAGCCTAAGGAGGGGCGAGTCTACGTGTAACCGTTCTTGGGTGGTCTCTTGCGGTAAAGAGTCTGAAGCCTATGTATTGATATCATAGCAACAAGTCTAGAAGAGTTCCATTCTTTTAGCATAGCGTCCGCGTGCGGAGCGGATCGGATAATCCGCAGCTAGCCCAACTCAAGCGGTGGTTGGTAAAGGCTAATCAAACCCGTTGATGGTTTTGCCAAAATCCTAAAAGTATTATGGTTAATTATTTACGAGGAAGTAAAAGAATCATAATAAACAATGAAAGGAATGGATCTTATTCATTTGAAGCAAATATAAAGGAGCTACAAGCTGTTTAAATATCAAGTCTATGACAAAAATTTGTTCAAGTGAGACACTTCACCATTGTAAGCTGGTCGAGTTCTTCCCGCACCTTCGGCTCACGAAGGACTCCTCATGGTGTTGGTGTCTTCATGGTTGCCTCCTCGAGCTCGGCCGGTTTACGCCCGACGGTCGAGTTCCCCTAGGCCTTGGTGAGGTCTTCTTCCTTGTTGGCCTTGGCCGACTCCAAGCTGCTCATCCTATCTTCCTCGGCATGGAGCTCTCCCACGGCGATATTATCCTCTTTTCGCGCGATATCGGTCGGATATGGCTTAGGGAAGAATATGTCGGCAACAACGACTCCAAGGCGATGGCCTGATCTCTCGCATCTGGACTTGAGCCGGTAAAAACACGAGCATCGCGCCATGCCTCTAAGCGAGCCGTATGGCGGCTACATATAGGAAGCTCCGGTAGCCCGCGCTCTTGCGATCTGGGCTTCCCTCGGATGGGCGAGATCATCAACAATGGCTGAGCAGCTTTCGGGGTAACCCATATCCGTATCAAAGCCATCCGGGGTCAGCGGTGGTGCAGGCGATGAAGAAAGCCCACCATGAAGGACCTTTTCACCGATCCGCGGTGTTCACCAAAAGAATGGCGTATTTCCAAGCGGATAATAAGATGGGATGGATCTTCATCCACCATCAGCGCTCGCCCGAGTCATGGAGTCGAGATGTAGGCTCACGCGAAGAAAAGAGGACTTTAGAATTTTCGACCAAGAAATGGGCGAAAATTTATTGGGCTAAAAGACCCTCACCCGTCTCCCTTGATTGTAGCCGGAGGCTAGCGAGTCTACCCGGTATCTATCATTTGGGATCTTGTCAACCCTTGGTGAGCCCTCGGTGTGCTCATCTATCTCAGCGGTTAGCCGTGGTAGGCGATTCGGCGGCGGAAAGAGGGTACCTACGGCTACTGCGAATGGAATGTCGACTTCTTTTAATTATAGTAGTATTGGCCAAGCGGTGGTCCTATAATGTCGAAGGAAAGTTCATACCTTCTTCGGGGATAGTAGCCGGAAAATCCTCACCAGGGTATCTCCATCTTGTGACCAAGTCGTAACAAGTCATCCATGGAGGTACTCTGTATAAACGGTACACGAGATCTTCCATTGAAGTCACGAAAAGGCATTAGGAAAGTGAATGCAATTAAGGCGAACAATAGGTAGAGTTACTTACCTCCTACGGTGTGATTAGCTGGCCTAGTCTCGGTTTGTGCATTTGTCTCCTGCGATCTCTCTAAAAGAACAAAAAAACAAAGAGGCAGTTAGTGGGGGTACAAATCCCGAGTCATTCCATTCTCGCATTTGCCACCCAGAAGAGGAATTATCGATGTTAGATGTACCTGGGTCCGCCGGATCAGGTCCTACATCGGCCTCTTCGCCATAGCTCCATACATTTGTTGAGTAAAGCTGGGCTCGGCAGGCGGGCTTCAATGGTGTGGTGATCAAAATCAAAACCGGGATCATAATCCCTATAACTCCGCATGCGAGCGAATGTCGACCTTCAAAGTCAAAATTTCAAATTTTGTCACGGTGAAATTACCTCCGTCCATTTGGATCATTACGGTCAAGTCTATATCAAGGGGCCGAGGATTCACGCGATTCTTATGGGCTAACCTCTTTCGTTAACCCTTGAGAGGGTTGAAATTCTTCTTCTTCAGCAGTTTTCACGAAAATTCGGTTGAATGAGAAATCAATAGAGAGGATAAGAAAGCGAAGGGGAAAAAGAGTCTGCAGAGGTTCGCGTGCAGCGCTTGGTCCTCTTCTAAAGTCGACACCCAGTGGTGGAATTCCCCTCGGCCTCAATGGGTGGATGAGATTGCGGCTTCCTCACGAACGGCCGGCATCTTGGAGTGTCGGCCAGGCTGCAACCGGCTACTGGTCTGAGATGGCCCTCACGAGGGGCTGACTCATTAGCTACTAATAGCCAACTACAATAGAGGAATGTCGACTCGGTGGCGGTCGAGCTCGGGGGCCCGAACCTACCGGTACACCCCATGGCGCTCCATAACCATGCTCGAAGGCCATCCACAAGTCCACCAGTGCGGGTACATCGGTTCGGGTTCCCAACATAAAGTTGGTCGTAACTTAGGCGAGAGCAAACGACGAGGAAAATAAGGCTCAAGGAAGCATTCCTCATTTACTCCGGTGAGATACCACGGCACGATATTCACTAGCCAATTGAAATAGCCAATGTTAAGTGAAGTCTGTGTCTTGGCACCTCCTCGTCGACCAAGGACTCACCATATTGACGGAGAATCGAGGAAAACATGCGGAAAGATCCACCCTTTGTGAATCGCATCGTTTCTTGATCTGCAAAACCACGCCCTTCCATCGCAATCCTCTACCAGTAAGAAAGAAAGTAGGCGAATCTGGGAACGGTCCGACATCATGTCCGGGACGATGAAGGACCAACGAGGTCATCAAATAGGTATATGGGAGCTCTGGACGGAAGGGATGCGTGATGATGGCTCGTCCTTTCTCGGAGTACTTCTTCGAACTATATGCGCAATCCACGGTGAATCTGCCACCATCACAGGAAGGAGAGTTCCTTCTTGTGGGCGAGTTGAGCTGCGGGATAAAGGACCTCAAAGGTAAAGCATCATCAGTTGATATGGAACCACACACTTCTTGAGCAGTTGCAAGATAGCACGCTAGAAGAGTTGCATTTGGATAGGCTTCACGCATGCCACGAGAAAGGTGCAAACTTGGTCCACGAAGGAAAGCCTTCTTTGGCGTGGCGAGTGTATCTGAGTTAGCCTCGAACTTCTTGATCAGGTTCATTAACCTTGAAGGGGTGGCGGTGATAGTTCACATATTTCCTCGCGATTGTCCTCCAAATCTTTGGAACAAGTAGTGTGACGCCGGACTCACCTGCGATTTCCTCTTAAGCGCAAGGTTCAGATTGGGCGAGCTATATGGTAATGACAAGTGAGATCCATAAAGTCTTATAACGATCGGTCGCGTTCCTTCACCGGCTCGGTTCGATTGGAGGAAAGTACTCGATATAGCATCTTCCCATGGGTAGACACGAAATACGGTACATCTCATGCAAAGCCAACGCCAACTTCGCCATGTTTGGTGAAAAGCGTATTGATGCGGATTATAAAGCTTCGAATAAGGTAAAGAAATGGTTGACACTGATTGGAAGGCCATACATAGTGGCACGAATCGTGAATCTGACCGATAACACGAAGTTCTCCATCCCATCGGTGAGGGTAAGCGGTCGGCGACCACAGTGCTTACTTGGCGAGTGTACCCGGCGAAGAATCTATGGCTGGCGGACGGCATCTCGCTAATTTAGGCGATTCTTCAAAGTCGGCGAGGCGAAAAAGCTCATCAGGCGGTGTGTCGACCACAACCCGAGGTGAAGGCGATGGCGATTCTGTTGAACCCGGAACCAGCTGGGTAATAAACCCACAATGAATATGATCATGCTCCTTGGTCAAGCATGCGACATCGGCGTGTCACGGCATGGTGTCTAAGGTCGGTCAGAGAGCGGCGAGGTATCAGGGAATATACAAAGGGCCTCCGTCGTCTTTGTTCAACCACCTCTCACTCTCGATAAGAACGTATCCGGATCCTTAAGCGAGTCGCGAATAGATAATCGTCTTTCGCAAAGGTTGATGGTCCTACGGCGGCGCATCGGTGACCAATCGTCGGAGAGCGGGGAACTCCCCTCAAACGGCTGGATCGTCTCGCTGATGTCGGCAAATCGAGCGAGATAGAAATGTGGGATCATCACACATGGAATAATAGTCACTATGGCGTCCATCGACAGCGTAAATGGAAAAGCTCGAGGAATAATCAGCGAAATCGAGAAAATACTCGGTTAATAAATGGCGTTGAATTCATCTTACATAGATTGAGTCCGACCTTATAGCGAGTATGGCGATTTCATCGTATTAAACACCGAGCGATAAATATAACCGCATGATCAGCGGCAATATATTCCGTTCTGAGGAAATCGGTGTGAAATCGCTCGTTAAAACATCCCGAGCGGTGATTTTGAAGCCTCAATCCTCACGAAGGAGAATCTCGGCTCTTCCCAACGCCTCACAAAGGAGAGAACGAAGTGGTCATATGACGTGCACAATCTGGCGTCGATCCCCACAAGGAGGATTCGGCTCTTAGCCTCACAAAGGAGGACGGCGGGGATACAAGCATATGTGTGAGAATATGATGCCTTTCCACCGAAGAAGGAGGCGTGCATTCCGCAGCGCGTCGCGATTGATCGACTCCTCGAAGCGTGATCTCCCGGCGACGCCGAGGCGCAAAAGAAGACAAATAAAGTCGGACATGCGGTTAAAAATCAATAAAAGGCATCAAGTAAACCCGAAGCCAGCGGCCGGCCAGCGAGCAGTAGGAAACAATAAACGGCGGGCAGCCTAGTGCGCCAGTATTGCCAGCGTAGGCAGCGCCAATTGCGCCGGTATTGGCGCCTGAAGCCCGATTTAGTGCGCCAGGGCAGCGCCAGCGCTGCACAGCGCCCAGTTGCAACTGAATGCGCCAGGCGCTGTATTGCTGGCAGCATGAAACATGGTATTTACTGGCCGCCATGAGCAGCGCCAGTGCTGCACTGGCCAGGGCAGCGCTTGGTATGCCTCCGTCGTATGACGCCAGCGCTGGCCTTGTGCCTCGCCACTCCACCGGCCGTCCTTCTCCCTTGTGGTTGTCGTCACATGCGCACAAAAAAAAAGGGAAGAAAAGAAGAAAAGAATTTACAAAACCCTCGTACACATACCTCGTTGATCGAAGGAAATAAGGCAGCGAGATGAAAACAAGAGAGAGAAACCGAGGGGCGGCCTAGGTCGAGAAAGAAAGAGGCCTTGTGGGTATTTATAACATCCCCATATGCACCCAATCCTCTTGGAACAAGGACTCCTATTTGGCAAGTAGGAATTCTAATGGAGTCCAAATCAATTCTAATGGACTCTAATCAGCCCCTAATTAGGAGTCCTAATTGGAATCTTGTTTGGATGCCAAAATAATGCCAAATCAGTCCGTTGATTGACCCTACTCCCTCCGCTATATTTGGAAAAATTAGAAGATTTATTGGCGGATAACACCCGTGAGGATTGCATCGGCGATCAGCGTGTAATCCTACTCAACTAGGATTACAGTATAAACTGTTTCCTAATTTATCGAAGTTCGGAAGAATATTTTCACAAAAATATTCTTAGGGATAACTTCGATCGAGGCGGATGCATCGGCCCGATCAGCGCGTCGCCAATCCTACTCCAACTAGGATTACAGTATAAAGCTGTTTCCTAATTTATCGAAGTTCAGGAAGAATATTTTCACAAAAATATTCTTAGGGATAACTTCGATCGGGCGGATGCATCGGCAGCCGTCAGCGTCGCCCAATCCTACTCCAACTAGGATTACAGTATAAGCTGTTTCCTAATTTATCGAAGTTCAGGAAGAATATTTTCACAAAAATATTCTTAGGGATAACTTCGGTAGGATTGCATCGGCCGATCAGCGTCGCCAATCCTACTCCAACTAGGATTACAGTATGAATGTTTCCTAATTTATCGAGAAGTTCAGGAAGAATATTTTCACAAAAATATTCTTAGGGATAACGATCGGTGAGGATGCATCGGCGCCCGATCAACGTCGCCTAATCCTACTCAACTAGGATTACGGTATAAAGCTGTTTCCTAATTTATCGAGTTCTGGAAGAATATTTTCACAAAAATATTCTTAGGGATAACTTCGATCGATGCGGATGCATCGGCGCCGATCAGCGTGCCCAATCCTACTCCAACTAGGATTACAGTATAAACTATTTCCAAAATTTCAGCGAGGAGTTCTGGAGAATAAATCCATATTCTTAAGGATAACTTCGGCAACCCTCAATATCCTCCCCCATAATCTCCAAGAGAGGATAATCGATGAGGTGAAAGTCATGTTGACATCGGATAATCATATCCTCCGCGTAGTTAAACCAACAACACGTGATGATGAAGGAATTAGCGAATAAGGGTTATGAAATTCCATGTACTCGACCGTAATGTGTAGCCAACAAAGGTTAGCCGACATATGGAGAAGTCCAAAAGTCCGATGGTTAGTCGGACAACGACCACCGACCACGAGTTACAAACAAAACTCACCCGGACTTGAATCAAGATAACGGTCCGGACAATAAATGCGACACCGTGATCTTATCGGAAATCCTACAAAGAGCTGGATGATCGAAAGAATCAAAGACTTGAAGCTATCTTTTGGGACCCTCACGGTAGGGAACCATCGTGTCAAAGCATCGAGACTCATCAAGAATCGAGGCGAGAGCGCTTTGGAGGGGTATCTGTGGCGTTGAAAAATGCTCACAAGGTCCCGAAACCAACTTCGTGGCGAGTCGGCGAGTGACGACCGTCGAATAATCTGGACGTCGAGCGGTTGAGGCGTGAACCGGCGGCAAACTCACAAAGCGTCACAAGCACGGCAAAGCGGACTTGAACGGATGATCGGATTCCGGACCGTTGAACGGAGCGAACCAAATTGATTCCGGATCAAATCTGGCAGGACCGAAGAGACAGCCGAGGCAGCCAGCGGAGACGGCGAAAACAACGAAAAAGCGGCGACACTCGACCAAGTGGCGAGGTGGCTCGACCACTGGCCAGAACCCTCGACTTAGCGAGGTGCCTGGCTAGCGGCCGAGGAGGCTCGGCGCTTTGGTCGAGAACCACCTCGGCCAACTACGAGTGCCTCGACAACGGCCGGTGGCTGGAAGCTGATGGTAGAGCCACATTTCCCCGATTTGTATAAATGGGGGTCTTCTTCATGGGGAGGTCGGATTTTGAAGGTCTTGGATTGGGGGATTTCAAGGCTTAGGAGGCTTGGATTTTGGTGATTTGGAAGAGCTCGGACTTGAAGAATTCTTGAGATCTACAGTAATCGGTATACCGATTCAGAACACCGTGAGCTCAAGTCGATCGGACGTCCGGATCTATAAGCAAAAGGTAACGAATTGGGTCGAACTCTGAGATACCCTCTAGATTAAGCTTAGTCTTAATCTCGTGGATATATTGTGATTTCTCCTAGTAGATCTCACCCTTCGGGTGATCCTCTCCTTCGTGAGTGTGATCCCCCGGTAGTTTCCTTCATTGAAGCGAGCCTTTATCTGTAGTTCCAGGCAGGGTCTCTACACGGATCGAATGCTTGTGGTCCACGGACACAAAAGTCCCGACACGGGCAAAGAACCCATAGCGAGGACCTCGACATATGAGAGATCCTCGTGTTTGTTTAGGAAGAAGTCAATCTTTTTTGATTTTCATTATGCGCTTAAAAATAAAGGCAATTTCTTTTTGAATTTTGTTGTAGGCAAAAGAAGGCTGTAAACAAATTCAAATCAATGACAATCATCCGAGCTTGACGATTACCTCTTGGTTGATTCAATCTCATGCTTTCTATCCTTAGTAGGATCACTTTAAGATTGTTTGGTTCGCAACCTCTTGAGGAAATAGGGTCGGGAAATCGATTTCCTCGACACCTTTTCATCTGTTTGGTTGGAACCAAAAAGGGAAAGAGTATCTAGGACCCAACTTAGAGATGATAATAATGCAGTGGGTCCCGAGAAACCTATTTTGAATTGTTTTGAGAGGAAAATGGACTAAAATGATAAGCGGGCCTCACATGTGATGCTTTGATTTTTTCTTGAAACCAAAAAAAGTTACCATGTAATAAACCAAACATGCCCTAAAAAGAAGAATACAAATTTGGTCATCACAAGGAGAAAGTATCATGTACAATCACCGTACCATGTCATCCGTACATCCAGCGAATTAGTTGCTGACATCTGATATCCATGTCTCTCCATATTAGCCGCACTCTGTAGTTGGGATCTGAATTTATACTCAAAATATTGTATCTAACTAAAACACTACGAATAATATATAATTTAAAATGAATTTGCTTGTATTTATTCTTCTCATTTGATTGCCTGCACCACAACTGAAGAAGAATAGTGGACATCGAATAATCAACAAGACATAGGACCAGAGCAAGACAAGCGCTCAAATCCCTCACATCTCACGAGTTATTAGCTCCTTTATGACGGAGTTCATACTTTCACTTTAGTTTGTTAAAACGTCCGCTCTCTAATTATATTAAAGAAAGTCTTTTAAATTTGGTATATGTTTCAATTGAAAAGGGACATTATAAAACAAGAATGAGATAGTAAATAATGGTGGGTAATGATACTGATTGTCCACGGGACAGCACTTGTTAACATCTAGTGCAATTCAATTCTAACAAAATCCTTGCTTAAACAAAACTTTTTTATGATAAGAAAAAGTTATACGTCTAGTGATAAAAAAAAATTTCTTCCTTGAAAGTAGTATCTAGTTTTTCTCAGAAAAAGATTGATTTTTCTCTCAATTCTGATTTTGTCCCTAATAAGAGTCTAAATTTTCTGTTATTTTAATATTTTAGCTTTTCTATTTGTTGCAATTAAAAACTTAGGTCTGCAGTAGTTCTTAAAAATAAATAAATAAATTCATATTTAGTTATCTATGTTTGTGGTTTCGCACCACCGCCAACAACAACAACAATAAAAAAGACTTAAATTAAAATAAAAATTGTCGGTGTGAGAAAGAGAAATGTATCCAACTATCATGCATCATAAACGGTCCCATTCGCAGATTCTATCAGACTTTCCTTGTCATTGCATTGCTGCCCCCACAGTCCGTCAGCGGGCTTCTTACATTGTTATCAGCGTGCGCATTAAGATGGTTGTAGTGTTGAAGCCACTGTTTTTGAATCACTATGATTAACTCCTGCAAGAAATATTAGAGAGTAAGTAGAGTAGTTAAGAAAGTTGTAGTGTTCCGTGTTTAGTCGCATGTGAACATTTGAAAATATACCATCGAAAAGTTTTTCTAGCTAGCTAACGAGGAAAACCTTGCATGTTGTTCGGTTGTATTATATAACGTGCTTATAAAACTTTTCTGAGCCTTTTAGGATGGAGCAAGCTGATGCGCTACAATTTTGAAGAATTTGTTTTGTATCATGACAGTATTGGAAGAAAGTTGCCATCTCTACATTAATTCAAGGTTTTCCCTATTTTACATGATTTTTAAAACTCTATTATATAATTATGTATACTTAGTATAAGTTATTGCTAATGATCCTAGAAGTAAGAGGTTCAAGCTAAGCTGTGTTTAATTATAGAGGGATTTTGAGAGAACTTGACAATCTTATTCATTGCATTGAGGAGTTTATATACAAGAGTATGGAGAGGAGTTCTACTATCTTCGATGTGGGACTAAAATAAAGAAAAATAAGATGGTCTAACTATGTTATTTAAACATTTGGGTACCAAAGACAATTTGTAGAGGAGTGCACATGATGATTTGCTTGGGCAAGAGAAGTTACTGGTGATATCAGGGGAAGACTTGGACAAAGGAGGTGAGGGCCTAGTTGTCCGGGGACGAGCTTGGACAGAGAGCTTGGCCGGGAGTCTTGGTGAGGGGCTGGCGGAGGGCTTGGGAGGCTGCTGGGCAGGGGTGCTGGGAGGGAAATCTGACGAGAGGTCGGCGAGGAAGCTGGCCGGGATGATGTGGGCAGGTGGCCGGAGAGGGATGGTTGGAGGGATGTTGGTTGTGGCCTTGAGAGAGCAGGCCGAATCTTGGCGGGGAAGCGTTGCTAGAGGTCTGGCTGGGGAGAGCGTGAGAGATATGCTTGGCCGAGTCTTTGGTGGGAGAGAGCTTAGCAAGAGGTATGCTTGTGGGGGTGAACAAGGTCATGGTTGAGGCAACCATTTACGAACACCTTGTGTGCGCTTATCGACATGCATTGACGACCATTAAAGATGAAGAAGGTAAATCATGTGGTGGACTACCATTAAAGCTGTTTGGAGTTCTCTCAGCTACCCTAAGCATTCCTTCAACTTATGGCTTAGCTTTCGGAGTCGTCTTCTTACTTAGGGCAGGTTATGCAGAATGGGTCTCCTAAGAGCTAATGTTTGTGTGCTCTGTTCTGATGGGATACAAGAGAATCATCAACATTTATTCTTTGGTTGTCAATTCTCGATGAGGATATGGAACAAGGTTATGAATTGGCTGGAATTCAAATGGAAATCATGTGACTGGACTACCATTAAAACCGGTTTGTACATAACCCGAGGAGTAAAGATTTCATCTAGCGACTAAAGCGTCTGGATTCTCTTTCGGTTTACTTTATATGGCAAGAGCGCAATAAACGCATTTTTGAAGGCAAAGCCTCCACAGCAGATCATGTGTTTATAGCAATTAAAACTGCTATTCTCACAATTGCTCTCAACAAACAAATTCCACCTAAATACGAGCAATGGATCAGTAATCTCTGAGAGGTTTGATTTGTAATTTGCTATCTCAACTATGAGTATATTGATGTAATACAAACACTCTATTGATGAATGAAATAAAAAATTTTCATTGATCAAAAAAAAAAAAAAAAGATGAAGAAGGTAGTGACGGGCGCAGGAGGGCAGTGGAGCGAGGTTATGAGGGCAGCGGTAGAGCAAGGGCAGCGAGCTGGGCTTCTTTGCGACATAATGTTGAACATTTGGTGAACGGTGCCGATGGAGTTGTGGGGTTGCTGGTGATTGGGCGCGAGCAGTGTTTTGGCCGGCACGAGATGGTGGTGCCGGTGAGGGAAGGCCTGCAGGCGGTGGATTTGGCGGCTTTGAAGCTGGAGCAGAGAGGGTTTTGGAGGCTTTGGCATTTCGTCGAACAGTTGGTAGGCGTTGCTGAGACGACCGTGTTTGTAGTCGAAATTGATGAGGCTGTTTGGTGTTCGGGGTTGTAGGTTGGCAGTTGGCCTCATGGCTGGTCGGATGTCCGGAGGAGAGGTGGTTGGAGTTGTTGACGAAGCTGCAGAAGGCGTAGATGAAGTTTGCCCTGGCTTTCCCAGAGATCAAGATGATAGCTTTGACATCATGTTACGATATAGAGATATTTGAGAAACTTAATCAATTTATTCATTAAGAAGGGTTTATATACTGAAGCGAGGGGAAGTTCTACTATCCAGCGATATACTTAGGACTAAAATAAATAAAGATCGATAGTCACTTACGTTATTTAACAATCAATACATCTGTAGAAGATGTTTCCATAATTTGAGGATTGAGCTATTAAATTTTAAACATATTCATCTTTATATATCTAAAATGATAGAAATTCCTACGAGAAGATTAATTTTTTGACAATCCTAAATGTGTTCACGTTAAGTAAATGATTTTTGTCTAGGAAAAATATGTTAGGAATTTAAGGTGTAATTAAGTGTTATAGAGTAATAATATAAACCATTATCAATTGTTTGCATTGGAAATTTATTGCTGACTCGATAATACATTACTATATAACATGATTTTTGACTTACAATCAACAAGAAAAAAATTTGTTCTTTTAATAACTTTAGTTCATTTGACACCGATAGGGGTTACTTGAAATTTAAAATGTCCGGGGTTTTAGAAACTTAGGGTCGGTTTGACATTAGCAAAAGGCAGGCGGGACCAATCTGGCAGTTTTGTCTAAAAGCTGAATTTTCATTTGACCCTGTCAAATGAAAACTAGTTAAATGTCATTATTTTGGCTTAAAAATAGGGTAGAGTCTGAAAAATTTGACAAACAAAACAACATAAAATTGGGCCATGTTAAATCGACCCAATTTTACAAAATAAAAAACCTACACCCCAAACTTAAAGGGTTTAGTAACAATATCAAAGTATAGGGGTTTATCTCAAAATATGTCAATGGTAAAGGGGTTTCGGCATATTTTAAAATCAAGAGGCGTTATCTCAAAACTGGCCAATCTTGAGGGGTTGTGAAATTTACCTTAAAACAAAGGTAATTTACACTTTGGTGCCCTAAAACTTTATGCTTTTTAACTTTCATACCCTAAAGTTTTGTCTAACACGTTGGCACCCTAAAAGCTTACACATTTTTCAAATTTGATACCCTCAAAGTTTTGACCAATGCACACCCATCCAGACCTCACTGACCCCCAAGGCCCCAGCATTTTATAGAAACCATTAATTAACAAAAAATAGTATACAAAAATGTCACGCCTATGGGCGGAAACTTCCCATTTCCGACAAACTATTCAGGCGTGCACGGTACCTCTCAAATTCACCAATAAATAACCCAACTCTCACTACAACATATAAATACACAACACAAGCACACCTTCCCTCAATCGTTCGCCCATCTCTGCATCTCCTCTCTAATTCCCTTCAACATCATGAATCTCTTCCTCAAATACATGATCCCTTCTTGCTCCTGCTTCGCCACTTCCTCCGCCTCCAAAGTCGTGACGTCGACCGAACAACATCCAATCCAACAGTTCAATCCATCCGAAATCAAAAATCTCATTTCAAACCCCAAAACTTCCTCTATTATCGGCCAAGGCTTCAGCACTGTCTACCTTGCAAACCTCGCTAATCCTCGGGCTGCGGCCTTCAAAGTCCACGAACCCAGCCAACGCCTCTACAAAATGTTCCGTCAAGAACTCGACGTCCTCTTAAACATTCGGCACATCCAAACATCGTCCGACTTCTCGTTTGCGACAACTACGGTGAAGAATCAGGAGTTCTTGTATTCGAGCATGTTACGCAATGGAAGCTGCATGAATCGCTCCATCGTAGTACTAAGTTCATGCTTTCTTGGTCCCAACGCATGTCCATTGCGTTTCTACTGGCGACTGCATTAAATTATCTGCACGAAGAGTCGCGAGCTTCCGATTATTCACGGCGATATCAAAGCGTCGAACGTGCTTCTTGATGATGACAAGAGCCCGAAACTTTGTGACTTTGGGTTTGCCAGAATGGGATTCTCTGCCACGGTCGCGATCGTGAACCCAATGATGGGGTCGCCGGGTTATCCGTGTTATTTGAGGACTGGGTTGGTCTCCAAGAAGAGTGATGTGTACAGCTTTGGAGTGCTGATTTTGGAGCTGATTAGCGGGATGGAGGCGTTTTGTGATGAGAAGTGCAGGATGTTGGCCGTGATCAGGCAGCGATTGAAGAGATGGCCGTTGAAGAGATGGTCGATGCGAGGCTTCGAGGAGAGTATGATAGAGATGAGGCTGTGATCATGGCGAGGATTGCAGGCAGATGTATTGGAGAGAGTCCGAGTCTTCGACCCGCGATGGGCGAGATATTGGAATTGATGAGAAAGGATATACCGTCGGCTGCGTTTGGTAGGACGCCGAATGGCAAGAAAAATATTTGAATTCTTCTCTAGTGTAAATGAAGTTAGTATTGTTATACTTGTATAATAAAAGCAATTGAATCAAGATTATACCCTTTTGTATGTTGGTTATTCTCAGTCCTCTAGGTATGCAAACTTGTTACAATCATGGTAATAGTACGGTTTTCCTTTTATACCATTTTCTTTATATATGTTTTTACTTTTGTTTTGGATTATTATCCTCTCTATTGCAACTAAATAGTATAAATACCGCTTTTAAACTATAATCGTCTAACGTTAACGGACCACTATGATTTTTCTTGAGCAAGATTGGCTAGATTGCAATTGATATGAGCTAATAATGTTAGTCGTCTTATTAGGAATGAACATCTAATATCTAAATATTGTTGTATTACGACTAAAATGAAGTAGTCTCTCGATTTAAATACTTTTTAATGGATTTAGATGATCTCCATCGTATAATTTCAACGATGGAGATTCCATTATAGTCACAGTCATCTATTACTATTACTCAATGAACAATTATGATTTGTAATGTAAAAGGAGAATGAGCGCTAATCACTGTTGAAACTAATCTAAATTCAATTAGGTTATAATTAGTAGTTAGTTAGTTCTATCTATAAGAGGTAGGAATTTGTTCATATATCTTATAGTATTTAGTTGTTTTATCTTTAGAAGTTCATGTCATAGTAGAATTGTAATATTAGATTGCTAAACTATTTAAATAGTAATGTAGCCGAGTACTGTAGCAACAGTAACCCGAGAGCAATTAAGTTTAGTTTGTTTGCTTCTTCCACAAAATCTCTCCTCATACATATAATACATCTATTTGCTTTGCTATTATTTGTTGAACAGTGGTATCGAGCCATGAACAATCTAAACGGGACGGCGTTTATTCCTATATTGGATGGGAAGAATTATCACCGGTGGAAGTCGAGATGAAGGTGTTGTTTGAATATCAAGATATATTGGGTGTCGAGAGAACGGAGTTGCCGATCTCGGAATAAGCATAAGTGAAGCGAGAAGAAAGCCCACGGTGAGATCAAGAAGAAGGATCAAAAGGCGTTATTCTACATCCATCAAGTGAATGATTCCGTTTTGAGAAGATCGTGAACAACTACTGCCGCGGCGTGGGATACTCACACATCGTACCATGGAGTTGAAAAGATGAAAAAGTTAGGCTTCAAACATTGAGGCGTCAATTTGAAATTTTGCGATGGAACCCGCTGAAAGTGTTACGGATTACATGACTCGAGAACTTGCTTTGACAAATCAAATAAAATATAAGAGGGATAAGGTCGAAGATTTAGCAATTGTGGAGAAGATATTACGATCTCTTACACCAAACTTTGATCATATCGTGGTGGCGATCGAAGACTTCGAAGGATTTGTCCAAGATGGCAGTTGATGAGTTGATGGGTACCCTACAAGTTCACGACAGCATGAACGAGAGGTCAACCGAGAAGCCCTTGAGAAAGCTTTTCAAAGTCAAGCTTTTATAAAGAATAACAAAGGCCTTGAGGAAAGAAGACCGTGAGGAGAAATTTCCATGGCGAGAGAATGAGGATACGGGAACTACAACAACCGAGGACGTGGATACTACAATAGTCAAGGACGTGGTAGTTATAACAACAATCAAAGAGATGACAGCAATCAACGAAGCAATTATCAATCAAATTCAAATTATTGAGGACGAGGTCGAGGTCAAGGTCGAGGCTTTGGATGTGGTAGAGGAAATTTTAATAAATCAAACAGTGAATGTTACATATGTCACAGATATGACCACTATGCAAAGGAGTGCAAGTACCAGGATAATTCCCAATCCGGAGAAGAAGTTCGATTTGCATAAAAAAGAGGTGATGAAGACAACCACACTTTGTTGATGGTCGCGACAGCCGGTGAAGAATCAAACTACAATACATGGTTTCTTGATACGGGTGTTCTAATCACATGTATGCGGAAAGAAGGAGTTATTCGTGGATGCGGATGAGTCGATGCGGTCCAAAGTCAAGTTTGCGAAGACAACACTATACAAGTGATGGGAAAAGGGCGAGTTCTCATCAAGTTGAAGAACGGAGACCACAAGTTTATTTCACGATGTGTTCTATGTGCGAATATGAAGAACAATTTACTCGTGGGCCAACTTCTTGAAAAGGGAGTGCGATCTGGCTTTTCTTGTAATCAACTCTTAACCTTTGATAAAAGAGGTGTATTTATCCTTAAAGCCCTATAACAAATAATCGCATGTTTTGAGTTGACATCGAGAACGATGTTTATCATTGCTTCAATGCTATTATGAAAGGTGAGTCTTGGTTGTGACATCTTCGTTTTGGACATCGAACTTCGGTTTGAAGTTACTTGCTCAAAGAAATTTGGTGAGAGGTTTGCCGTTGTGTAGATCATCCGTGTGAAAGTTGTATTCTTGAAAAGTAACATAGATTACCCTTTGGTATTGAAAATACTTGGCGTGCAAAGAAGCCTCTTGAGCTCATTCATTTAGATGTGTGTGGTCCTATGAACACTATATCCAATGACAATAATCGATACTTCCTTACTTTTATTGATGATTTCACAAGGAAAAATGGGGCTACTTTCTATAGCAAAACTGAAGTCTTTGATTATTTCAAGAGTTTTAAAGCCCTAGTTGAGAAAAGCGGTTACTTTATCAAAGTGCTACGAGAAGGGAGGAGGTGAATACACTTCTAATGAATTCAATAAGTATTGTGCGGAAGAAGGAATAAAGCGTAATGTTACTTTTCCCTACACACCTCAACATAGGCGTCGTGAAAAATAAGACTATACTTGACATGACAATAAGCATGCTAAAGGCCAAAGATATGCCAAATTATTTTTGGGGTGAAGCTATCTCATGCACTTGTTTACTTGTTGAACAAGCACCAACAAAGCGTTGATAATCTCACTCGAAGAGGCGTGGACTGGTTATAAGCCAAGTGTAAGGCATCTCAAAGTGTTTGGCTCCATTGCTTATGCTCATATTCCATGAGAAAGAAGAAAGAAACTTGATGACGAGGAAAGACGGTTTTATTAGCTACAAGTCCGGAGGTTACAAACTCTACAACCACATTTACAAAGAAGGTGATTGTTGAGAGATGTTATGTTCTTGAAGAAGAAGCTTGGAATTGGGATCTAGAAGCACAAAATAATTTATGGCATACTATCCTTAATATTCTTGAAGGCGGTGTCCTGTTACCTGAAGAAGCACCACCGACCAATGCTCTGAAGCTCTAACCCAAATTTCATTAGAAGTTGAAAGACTAAGAAGAAATCGACAACCATCGGTTCTCTTAAGAGATTATGAAGTAACTCCGGATGATGATGTTGGCGTAGATGGAGATATAGTGTACTTTAATGTTTACGATTGTGAGCGGTTATGTTTGAAGAGGCTATTCAAGATCCTAAGTGGATAAATACAATGAAAGAAGAGATAAAGGTGATTGAGAAGAGCGACCGTGTGAGCTTACTAATATCCCGCGGACATAAAGTCGATGTGAAGTGGATTTTCAAGACAAAGATTAAAGCTGACGGCGAGGTTGAGCATAAAGCAAGATTGGTGGTGAAAGGCTACGAGCAAATGCCTAGTTATGATTATTAAGAGGTATTTTTTGTTGCTAGAATTGAAACCGTTAGACTAATAATTACCTTGGCTGCACAGAAGCATTGGAATATTCATCAGATGGACGTGAAGTCAGCTTTTCTTAATGGGCCATTTAAAGAAGAAGTTTTCATGAAGCAACTACCTGGATTTGTGAAGAAAGAGTGCGAGCATAAAGTATATAAGTTGAAGAAAGCCTTGTGCGTGAAGCGCCATGGAGCATGGAACAAAAGAATTGATTCGTTCTTTCAAAACAGTGGATTTCATAAGTGCCCCTCCGAGCATGCCTTATATGTGAAGACAAACAACTCTGGTGATATACTACTATTATGCGTTTATATTGATGACTTGATTTTTACGGGCAATAACATTAGTATGATTGAAGATTTTAAGAAATCGATGATGCATGAATTTGAGATGATAGATCTTGGCTTGATGTCTTATTTTCTCGGTATTGAAGTGGTTTAAGGCAATGATGGGATTTTCATATGTCAAAAGAGGTATTGTGGAGAGTTATTGAAGAGGTTTCAGATGTTTGATTGCAATCCTGTTAGAATTCCTGTGGAGGTTGGTACTAAATTATCTCGAGAAGATGATGGTGCACAAATTGATACTACTTATTTCAAGCAAATTATTAGGAGTTTGAGATATCTCACATGTATAAGGCCAGATATAACCTATGGAGTTGGTCTAATCAGTAGATATTTGGAGGCCCCTCGGTAATCTCATCTACAAGTTGCAAAGAAAATTAAGCGGTACCTAAAGGGGACTTATGATCATGGTTTGTTTTATTCTTCATCTAACAATTGTGATGTTGTAGGCTATTCTGATAGTGATTGGAGTGGAGATCATGATGATCGTAAAAGTACTTCTGGCTATGTTTTTAATTTTGACACCACCGCATTTTCATGGTAGTCGAAGAAGCAGTCTATTGTTGCACTATCAACTTGTGAAGCGGAGTATGTAGCAGCGGCGTCGAGTGCTTGTCAAGCAATTTGGTTGCGTAATGTGCTAAGTCAAATTCATATTCAAGTTGAAGGTCCTACAAAGATTTATGTTGATAACAAGTCCGCAATTGATTTGGCGAAGAATCTAGTCACTCACGGAAGGAGCAAACATATTCATACTCATTACCACTTTTGTTATGGTCATAACCACTAATTAGTGATTAAAGAGGAAAACCAAGTGTTAATATGGATAAACATTTCGCTCGTTAACTTGGAGCAACATGAACCTCCACGCCCGACCACGGGCCTCCACCTTAGACCCGCAGGCGGCCTGCCGACCTGTCGCCGTGGTCCGTTAAGCGGCTGTCACCATAACCAACACGAAGGCGTGTGGGTGGCCCATCAACAACTCTCTCCCGCGAGGAGGCGAAAAGCAGTACCGATCCGTCTTGACCAATTGGCGTCTGGGCCATCCTTCCAAGTCGCTTGTCCCTCCCGGCGACATGGGGGCGACCAGCCATCACCTTCCAACCGCCCGGTCCCGGGCGGCGAAAGCGGTACTAGTCGTCCTCGCAACCCGTTATCCACCATAACCTTCCACCCGATCGTGCGCCCCTCCGGACAACGAGAACCGAAGCAAACCTAGCCCCCTCTTCTTAGCCATCCGTCCCGGACGGCGTGGAGGGCGGCACGATGCGTCTCCTTCAACCGATTACTCCACGGGCGCCCCAAGAGGCGCGTGCGAGTGACCACCCGGCCTCGACTCTTCCCTTCTCCCATCCTGCGTGATTCCCTCCGCTCGAGCGACGGTCGCACAGTACTCGCATCCATCAACATCGCATTAAATGCAGCGACCCCTTAATTCCCCATCTCTCCGCGGTATTTAAGGCACCTCGGACCCATGCATTCTGAGGCGCCAATCCCATCCCATTAATAGCGAATAGACCACCAACTCTCGAATCACATGATTGGACTGTAAAGGCCGCCACCCTAGTAGATCGAGAAGTGTTAAATCAAGAGGCTCACACGCTGGAGGGAGGGTGACTCACGATGGTTCCCAAACCGATGGAAAGCGAAATGCCCCTCAACCCTAACTATAAAGAGCAGCGTGAGCGACTAACAAGGTAAGCAATCTTCTCGGTGTGAACACTGCTCCATTAAACTATCTCCCTCTACTAACTTGACCGTGGAGGAACCACAGGAGATCCCAACTCCGCCTCTTCCGGGTCCTTCTTTACATTGTGAAGAATCCTTTGGTGTCATTTGGGCTTTAGGAGAGAACTCCGCTCTCTTTAAAGCTAAACTCATCAGAGGTTGGTGATTATATATCATCAGCGGTTTGCGCACCGTGGCCTCCTTTCTTCTTCTTGCGGTTATGTCCGTGGCGATGATCTTTCCGTCGAGAACCACAAGCGGGCTATGTCCTCAAGCCCAACTCGAGAATCCACCGATCACCCAAGCCATGCGAGCCACTATGCAAACCCAACTCGAGCTTTGCGAGATGATCGTAAGCGTTAAAATTGCTTATCAATACCCAAACAAGACTCGTAAACGGTGGGTTGACAACCGACGACATCCATCGGCCGCCCGACCGAAACGCCGTCGGCGTGATTACGCCAAAGCATAAGCGAGTCAGCGACCATGAAGTAAGTCGGCCGGCGTCTGAGCAGCCGAAAGCGGCGTCGTGGAAACCAGCGGCGAGCTCAGGCGAGTTGGCTAAACTCAAACGTCGGCGAGGCGGAATCAACCGTGCCAGTCCGTCGATGCAAGCGAGCCGTTTGAGCTCAGAAAGTTGATCACATGCGCACAAAAAAAAAGGGAAGAAAGAAGAAAAGAATTTACAAAACCCTCGTACACATACCTCGTTGATCGAAGGAAATAAGGCAGCGAGATGAAAACAAGAGAGAGAAACCGAGGGGCGGCCTAGGTCGAGAAAGAAAGAGGCCTTGTGGGTATTTATAACATCCCCATATGCACCCAATCCTCTTGGAACAAGGACTCCTATTTGGCAAGTAGGAATTCTAATGGAGTCCAAATCAATTCTAATGGACTCTAATCAGCCCCTAATTAGGAGTCCTAATTGGAATCTTGTTTGGATGCCAAAATAATGCCAAATCAGTCCGTTGATTGACCCTACTCCCTCCGCTATATTTGGAAAAATTAGAAGATTTATTGGCGGATAACACCCGTGAGGATTGCATCGGCGATCAGCGTGTAATCCTACTCAACTAGGATTACAGTATAAACTGTTTCCTAATTTATCGAAGTTCGGAAGAATATTTTCACAAAAATATTCTTAGGGATAACTTCGATCGAGGCGGATGCATCGGCCCGATCAGCGCGTCGCCAATCCTACTCCAACTAGGATTACAGTATAAAGCTGTTTCCTAATTTATCGAAGTTCAGGAAGAATATTTTCACAAAAATATTCTTAGGGATAACTTCGATCGGGCGGATGCATCGGCAGCCGTCAGCGTCGCCCAATCCTACTCCAACTAGGATTACAGTATAAGCTGTTTCCTAATTTATCGAAGTTCAGGAAGAATATTTTCACAAAAATATTCTTAGGGATAACTTCGGTAGGATTGCATCGGCCGATCAGCGTCGCCAATCCTACTCCAACTAGGATTACAGTATGAATGTTTCCTAATTTATCGAGAAGTTCAGGAAGAATATTTTCACAAAAATATTCTTAGGGATAACGATCGGTGAGGATGCATCGGCGCCCGATCAACGTCGCCTAATCCTACTCAACTAGGATTACGGTATAAAGCTGTTTCCTAATTTATCGAGTTCTGGAAGAATATTTTCACAAAAATATTCTTAGGGATAACTTCGATCGATGCGGATGCATCGGCGCCGATCAGCGTGCCCAATCCTACTCCAACTAGGATTACAGTATAAACTATTTCCAAAATTTCAGCGAGGAGTTCTGGAGAATAAATCCATATTCTTAAGGATAACTTCGGCAACCCTCAATATCCTCCCCCATAATCTCCAAGAGAGGATAATCGATGAGGTGAAAGTCATGTTGACATCGGATAATCATATCCTCCGCGTAGTTAAACCAACAACACGTGATGATGAAGGAATTAGCGAATAAGGGTTATGAAATTCCATGTACTCGACCGTAATGTGTAGCCAACAAAGGTTAGCCGACATATGGAGAAGTCCAAAAGTCCGATGGTTAGTCGGACAACGACCACCGACCACGAGTTACAAACAAAACTCACCCGGACTTGAATCAAGATAACGGTCCGGACAATAAATGCGACACCGTGATCTTATCGGAAATCCTACAAAGAGCTGGATGATCGAAAGAATCAAAGACTTGAAGCTATCTTTGGGACCCTCACGGTAGGGAACCATCGTGTCAAAGCATCGAGACTCATCAAGAATCGAGGCGAGAGCGCTTTGGAGGGTATCTGTGGCGTTGAAAAATGCTCACAAGGTCCCGAAACCAACTTCGTGGCGAGTCGGCGGTGGCGACCGTCGAATGATCTGGACGTCGAGCGGTTGAGGCGTGAACGACGGCAAACTCACAAAGCGTCACAACCGCGGCTTAAGCGGACTTGGATGATGATTTCGGGACCGTTGAACGGAGCGACCAAAATTAGTTCGAATCAAATCTGAGACGGAACCCAGTCGAGACAAAAAGCGGGAAAAGCGGCGGCGAGGCGGCGAAAACAACGAAAAAACAGGCGAGGCGACACCTCGGCCAAGTGGCGAGTGGCTCGACACTTTGAGCACCGGCTAACAGGCCAGTGCCGGCTGGCGGCAGAGCTCGACCACTTTGGTAGAGCCACCTCGACCACTTGGCGAGTGCCTGGCTGAAGGTGGCTCGACCCAGTGAAAGCCGACCCACGTCGATTTGTATAAATGGGGGTCTTCATGGGGAGGTCGGTTTTGAAGGTCTTGGATTGGGGATTTCAAGGCTTGGGAGGCTTGGATTTTGGTGATTTGGAAGAGCTCGGACTTGAAGAATTCTTGCGAGATCTACGATGTCGGTATGCGATTCAGAACGCGTGAGCTCAAGTCATCGGCGTCGGATCTATAAGCAAAGGTAACCGGTCGGGTCGAACTCTGAGATACCCTCTAGATTAAGCCGTCTTAATCTCGGGGATAATTGTGATTTCTCCTAGTAGATCTCACCCTTCGGTGATCCTCTCCTTCGTGAGTGTGATCCCTCGGTAACCGTTTCCTTCGTGAAGCGAGCCCCTACATCTGTAGTTCAGGACAGGGTCTCTACACGGATCGAATTGCGGTGTGGTCCACGGACACAAAAGTCCCGACACGGGCAAAGAACCCGCGCAGCGGGGACCTCGACATAGCGAGATCCTCGTGTTTGTTTAGGAAGAAGTCGCAATCTTTTTTTGATTTTCATTTATGCCTTAAAATAAAGGCAATTTCTTTTTGAATTTTGTTGTAGGCAAAAGAAGGCGTAAACAAATTCAAATCAATGACAATCATCCCGACTTTCATGAGCGATTTACCTCTTCGGTTGATTCAATCTCATGCTTTCTATCCTTAGTAGGATCACTTTAAGATTGTTTGGTTGCAACCTCTTGAGGAAATAGGGTCGGAAATCGATTTCCTCGACACCTTTATTTTGGTTGGAACCAAAAAGTATCTGGGACCCAACTTAGAGATGATAATATGTCTGGGGTCCGGCTGAAACCTATTTTGAATTGTTTTGAGAGGAAAATGGACTAAAATGATGAAAGCGGGCCTCACATGTGATGCTTTGATTTTTTCTTGAAACCAAAAATAGTTACCATGTAATAAACCAAACATGCCTAAAGAAGAATACAAATTTGGTCATCACAAGGAGAAAGTATCATGTACAATCACCGTACCATGTCATCCGTACATCCAGCGAATTAGTTGCTGACATCTGATATCCATGTCTCTCCATATTAGCCGCACTCTGTAGTTGGGATCTGAATTTATACTCAAAATATTGTATCTAACTAAAACACTACGAATAATATATAATTTAAAATGAATTTGCTTGTATTTATTCTTCTCATTTGATTGCCTGCACCACAACTGAAGAATAGTGGACATCGAATAATCAACAAGACATAGGACCAGAGCAAGACAAGCGCTCAAATCCTCACATCTCACGAGTTATTAGCTCCTTTATGACGGAGTTCATACTTTCACTTTAGTTTGTTAAAACGTCCGCTCTCTAATTATATTAAAGAAAGTCTTTTAAATTTGGTATATGTTTCAATTGAAAAGGGACATTATAAAACAAGAATGAGATAGTAAATAATGGTGGGTAATGATACTGATTGTCCACGGGACAGCACTTGTTAACATCTAGTGCAATTCAATTCTAACAAAATCCTTGCTTAAACAAAACTTTTTATGATGAAAAAGTTATCGTCTAGTGATAAAAAAAATTTCTTCCTTGAAAGTAGTATCTAGTTTTTTCTCAGAAAAAGATTGATTTTTCTCTCTTCAATTCTGATTTTGTCCCTAATAAGAGTCTAAATTTTCTGTTATTTTAATATTTTAGCTTTTCTATTTGTTGCAATTAAAAACTTAGGTCTGCAGTAGTTCTTAAAAATAAATAAATAAATTCATATTTAGTTATCTATGTTTGTGGTTTCGCACCACCAACAACAACAACAATAAAAAAAGACTTAAATTAAAATAAAATTGTCGGTGTGAGAAGAGAGAATGTATCCAACTATCATGCATCATAAACGGTCCCATTCGCAGATTCTATCAGACTTTCCTTGTCATTGCATTGCTGCCCCACAGTCCGTCAGCGGGCTTTGTTATCAGCGTGCGCATTAAGATGGTTGTAGTGTTGAAGCCACTGTTTTGAATCACTATGATTAACTCCTGCAAAATATTAGAGAGTAAGTAGAGTAGTTAAGAAAGTTGTAGTGTTCCGTGTTTAGTCGCATGTGAACATTTGAAAATATACCATCGAAAAGTTTTTCTAGCTAGCTAACGAGGAAAACCTTGCATGTTGTTCGGTTGTATTATATAACGTGCTTATAAAACTTTTCTGAGCCTTTTAGGATGGAGCAAGCTGATGCGCTACAATTTTGAAGAATTTGTTTTTGTATCATGACAGTATTGGAAGAAAGTTGCCATCTCTACATTAATTCAAGGTTTTCCCTATTTTACATGATTTTTAAAACTCTATTATATAATTATGTATACTTAGTATAAGTTATTGCTAATGATCCTAGAAGTAAGAGGTTCAAGCTAAGCTGTGTTTAATTATAGAGGGATTTTGAGAGAACTTGACAATCTTATTCATTGCATTGAGGAGTTTATATACAAGAGTATGGAGAGGAGTTCTACTATCTTAAGCGATGTGGGACTAAAATAAAAAAAATAAGATGGTCTAACTATGTTATTTAACATCCCTCTCAAAGTATTTGGGTACCAAAGACAATTTGTAGAGGAGTGCACATGATTTGCTTGCGAGCAAGAGAAGTGGTATCAGGGGAGACTTGGACAAAGGAGGTGAGGGCCTAGTTGTGGGACGAGCAGACGAAACTTGGCCGGGAGTCTTGGTCAGGAAAGCAGGAAGGGAGCTTGGCGGGGCCTTACTGGGAGAAAATCAGCCAGAGGAGTCTTGGCAGGGAAGGGGGATGATGAGACAGAGTTGTTGGCCGGAGAAAGGATGGTTGGAGGATGTTGGTTGTAGAAATTTGTGAAGAGCTTGGAGAATCTTGGCCGAGGAAAAGCGTTACTAGAGGTCTGGTAGGGGAGAAGCGTGACAGAAATATGCTTGGAAGTCTTGGTCGGAGAAGCTTAGCAAGAGGTATGCTTGGTAGAACAAGGTCATGGTTGAAACCAACCATTTAGTGAACACCATGTCTTTTATCGACATGCATTGGCGACCATTAAAGATGAAGAGGTAAATCATGTGGTGGACTACCATTAAAGCTGTTTGGAGTTCTCTCGGCTACCTAAGCATTCCTTCAACTTATGGCTTAGCTTTGAATCGTCTTCTTACTTAGGGCGGTTATCGCGAGGGTCTCCTTAATGTTTGTGTGCTCTTACGATGGGATACAAGAGAATCATCAACATTTATTCTTTGGTTGTCAATTCTCGATGAGGATATGGAACAAGGTTATGAATTGTTTGGAATTCAAATGGAAATCATGTGGTGGACTACCATTAAAACTGGTTTGTACATAACACGAGGAGTAAAGATTTCATCTAGCAGCTAAAGCGTCTTTGGATTCTCTGCTTCAGTTTACTTTATATGGCAAGAAATGTAATAAGCATTTTTGAAGGCAAAGCCTCCACAGAATCATGTGTTTATAGCAATTAAAACTGCTATTCTCACAATTGCTCTCAACAAACAAATTCCACCTAAATACGAGCAATGGATCAGTAATCTCTGAGAGGTTTGATTTGTAATTTGCTATCTCAACTATGAGTATATTGATGTAATACAAACACTCTATTGATGAATGAAATAAAAAATTTTCATTGATCAAAAAAAAAAAAAAGAAAGAAAGGTGACGGGCGCAGGAGGGCAGTGGGCGAGGTTATGAGGGCAGCGGTAGAGCAAGGGCAGCGAGCTGGGCTTCTGCGACATAATGTTGAACATTTGGTGAAGCGGTGCGATGGAGTTGTGGGGTTGCTGGTGATTGGGCGCGAGCAGTGTTTTAGCCGGCACGAGATGGTGGTGCCGGTGAGGGAAGGCCAGGCGGTGGATTTGGCGGCTTTGAAGCTGGAGCAGAGAGGGTTTTGGAGGCTTTGGCATTTCGTCGAACAGTTGGTAGGCGTTGCTGAGACGACCGTGTTTGTAGTCGAAATTGATGAGGCTGTTTGGTGTTCGGGGTTGTAGGTTGGCAGTTGGCCTCATGGCTGGTCGGATGTCCGGAGGAGGGTGGTTGGAGTTGTTGACGAAGCTGCGAGAAGCGTAGATGAAGTTTGCCCTTGGCTCCCAGGATCAAGATGATACTTTGACATATTTACATAGAGATATTTGAGAGAACGCAATCTTATTCATTACATTGAAGGGTTTATATACTGAAAGCAGGAGAAGTTCTACTATCCAGCGATATACTTAGGACTAAAATAAATAAAGATACGATAGTCGACACGTTATTTAACAATCAATACATCGTAGAAGATGTTTCCATAATTTGAGGATTGAGCTATTAAATTTTAAACATATTCATCTTTATATATCTAAAATGATAGAAATTCCTACGAGAAGATTAATTTTTTGACAATCCTAAATGTGTTCACGTTAAGTAAATGATTTTTGTCTAGGAAAAATATGTTAGGAATTTAAGGTGTAATTAAGTGTTATAGAGTAATAATATAAACCATTATCAATTGTTTGCATTGGAAATTTATTGCTGACTCGATAATACATTACTATATAACATGATTTTTGACTTACAATCAACAAGAAAAAAATTTGTTCTTTTAATAACTTTATCAGTTCATTTGACACCGATAGGGGTTACTTGGAAATTTAAAAATGCGGGGGTTTTAGAAACTTAGGGTCGGTTTGACAAATTAGCATAAAGCGAGCGGGACCAATCTGGCCAGTTTTGTCTAAAGCTGAATTTCATTTGGACCGATCTTGGTCAAATGAAAACTAGTTATCAATATTTTGGCTTAAAATAAGGTAGATCAGCCAAATTTGAAAGCAAAGAAACAACATAAAATTGGGCCATGTTAAATCGACCCATTTTACAAATAAACACACCTACACCCCAAACTTAAAGGGTTTAGTAACAATATCAAAGTATAGGGGTTTATCTCAAAATATGTCAATGGTAAAGGGGTTTCGGCATATTTTTAAAATCAAGAGGCGTTATCTCAAAACTGGCCAATCTTGAGGGGTTGTGAAATTTACCTTAAAACAAAGGTAATTTACACTTTGGTGCCCTAAAACTTTATGCTTTTTAACTTTCATACCCTAAAGTTTTGTCTAACACGTTGGCACCCTAAAAGCTTACACATTTTTCAAATTTGATACCCTCAAAGTTTTGACCAATGCACACCCATCCACTGACCCCCAAGGCCCCAGCATTTTATAGAAACCATTAATTAACAAAAAATAGTATACAAAAATGTCACGCCTATGGGCGGAAACTTCCCATTTCCGACAAACTATTCAGGCGTGCACGGTACCTCTCAAATTCACCAATAAATAACCTTCTCACTACAACATATAAATACACAACACAAGCACACCTTCCCTCAATCGTTCGCCCATCTCTGCATCTCCTCTCTAATTCCCTTCAACATCATGAATCTCTTCCTCAAATACATGATCCTTCTTCTCCTGCTTCGCCACTTCCTCCGCCTCCAAAGTCGTCGAGCGTGGACCGAACAACATCCAATCCAACAGTTCAATCCATCCGAAATCAAAAATCTCATTTCAAACCCCAAAACTTCCTCTATTATCGGCCAAGGAGGCTTCAGCACTGTCTACCTTGCAAAC
This sequence comes from Asparagus setaceus, assembly GCA_012295165.1. Lineage (NCBI taxonomy): Eukaryota > Viridiplantae > Streptophyta > Magnoliopsida > Asparagales > Asparagaceae > Asparagus > Asparagus setaceus. The sequence goes on from WHSE01000155.1 coordinate 32,888, forward strand.
CTAGCTAATCCTCGGGCTGCGGCCTTCAAAGTCCACGAACCCAGCCAACGCCTCTACAAAATGTTCCGTCAAGAACTCGACGTCCTCTTAAACATTGGCCACATCCAAACATCGTCCGACTTCACCGGTTAGCGACAACTACGGTGAAGAATCAGGAGTTCTTGTATTCGAGCATGTTAGCAATGGGCGCTGCATGAATCGCTCCATCGTAGTACTAAGTTCATGCTTTCTTGGTCCCAACGCATGTCCATTGCGTTTCTACTGGCGACTGCATTAAATTATCTGCGAAGAGTCGCGAGCTTCCGATTATTCACGGCGATATCAAAGCGTCGAACGTGCTTCTTGATGATGACAAGAGCCCGAAACTTTGTGACTTTGGGTTTGCCAGAATGGGATTCTCTGCCACCGGCAGCGATCGGCGAACAATGATGATGGGGTCGCCGGGTTATGTGGATCCGTGTTATTTGAGGACTGGGTTGGTCTCCAAGAAGAGTGATGTGTACAGCTTTGGAGTGCTGATTTTGGAGCTGATTAGCGGGATGGAGGCGTTTTGTGATGAAGTGCAGGATGTTGGCGGCCGTGATCAGGCAGCGATTGAAGAGATGGCCGTTGAAGAGATGGTCGCGAGGCTTCGAGGTATGATAGAGATGAGGCTGTGATCATGGCGAGGATTGCAGGCAGATGTATTGGAGAGTCCGAGTCTTCGACCCGCGATGGGCGAGATATTGGAATTGATGAGAAAGGATATACCGTCGGCTGCGTTTGGTAGGACGCCGAATGGCAGAAAAATATTTGAATTCTTCTCTAGTGTAAATGAAGTTAGTATTGTTATACTTGTATAATAAAAGCAATTGAATCAAGATTATACCCTTTTGTATGTTGGTTATTCTCAGTCCTCTAGGTATGCAAACTTGTTACAATCATGGTAATAGTACGGTTTTCCTTTTATATATTTTTTTTTACTTTTGTTTTGGATTATTATCCTCTCTATTGCAACTAAATAGTATAAATACCGCTTTTAAACTATAATCGTCTAACGTTAACGGACCACTATGATTTTTCTTGAGCAAGATTGGCTAGATTGCAATTGATATGAGCTAATAATGTTAGTCGTCTTATTAGGAATGAACATCTAATATCTAAATATTGTTGTATTACGACTAAAATGAAGTAGTCTCTCGATTTAAATACTTTTTAATGGATTTAGATGATCTCCATCGTATAATTTCAACGATGGAGATTCCATTCTATTCACAGTCATCTATTACTATTACTCAATGAACAATTATGATTTGTAATGTAAAGGAGAATGAGCGCTAATCACTGTTGAAACTAATCTAAATTCAATTAGGTTATAATTAGTAGTTAGTTCTATCTATAAGAGGTAGGAATTTGTTCATATATCTTATAGTATTTAGTTGTTTTATCTTTAGAAGTTCATGTCATAGTAGAATTCTTGTAATATTAGATTGCTAAACTATTTAAATAGTAATGTAGCCGAGTACTGTAGCAACAGTAACCCGAGAACAATTAAGAGTTTAGTTTGTTTGCTTCTTCCACAAAATCTCTCCTCATACATATAATACATCTATTTGCTTTGCTATTATTTGTTCGAACAGTGGTATCAGAGCCATGAACAATCTAAACGGGACGACGTCGCCTTCTATTCCTATATTGGATGGGAAGAATTATCACCGGTGGAAGTCTGAGATGAAGGTGTTGTTTGAATATCAAGATATATTGGGTGTAAGTGAAGAGCGGAGTTGCCGATCTCATGGATAAGCAAGTGAAGCGAGAAAGCCCGCGGTGAGATCAAGAAGAAGGATCAAAAGGCGTTATTCTACATCCATCAAGGAGTGAATGATTCCGTTTTTGAGAAGATCGACGGAGCAACTACTGCAAAGCGAGCGTGGGATACTCTGGACACATCGTACCATGGAGTTGAAAAGATGAAAAAAGTTAGGCTTCAAACATTGAGACGTCAATTTGAAATTTTGCAGATGGAACCCGCTGAAAGTGTTACAGATTACATGACTCGAGAACTTGCTTTGACAAATCAAATAAAATAAGCAGGGATAAGGTCGAAGATTTAGCAATTGTGGAGAAGATATTACGATCTCTTACACCAAACTTTGATCATATCGTGGTGGCGTCGAAGACTTCGAAGGATTTGTCCAAGATGACGGTTGATGAGTTGATGGGTACCCTACAAGTTCAACAGCATGAGCGAGAGGTCAGCAGAAGCCCCTTGAGAAAGCTTTTCAAAGTCAAGCTTTTATAAAGAATAACAAAGGAGCGGGATGAAAAGAGACCGGCGGAGGAAATTTCCATGGCGAGAATGAGGATACGGGAACTACAACAACCGGGGCGTGGATACTACAATAGTCAGGGCGTGGTAGTTATAACAACAATCAAAGAGATGGCGGCAATCAACGCGAAGCAATTATCAATCAAATTCAAATTATTGAGGGCGAGGTCGAGGTCAAGGTCGAGGCTTTGGATGTGGTAGAGAAATTTTAATAAATCAAAGCGATGAATGTTACATATGTCACGGATATGACCACTATGCAAAGTGCAGTAACACGGGATAATTCCCAATCAGGAGAAGAAGTTCGATTTGCATAAAAAGAGGTGATGAAGACAACCACACTTTGTTGATGGTCGACGGTGAAGAATCAAACTACAATACATGGTTTCTTGATGCGGGTGTTCTAATCACATGTCGGAAAGAAGGAGTTATTAGTGGATCGGATGAGTCGATGCGGTCCAAAGTCAAGTTTGCGAAGACAACACTATACAAGTGATGGGAAAAGGACGAGTTCTCATCAAGTTGAAGAACGGAGACCACAAGTTTATTTCTGATGTGTTCTATGTGCCGAATATGAAGAACAATTTACTCAGTATGGGCCAACTTCTTGAAAAGGGGTACGATCTGCGCTTTTCTTGTAATCAACTCTTAACCTTTGATAAAAGAGGTGTATTTATCCTTAAAGCCCCTATAACAAATAATCGCATGTTTTGAGTTGACATCGAGAACGATGTTTATCATTGCTTCAATGCTATTATGAAAGGTGAGTCTTGGTTGTGACATCTTCGTTTTGGACATCTGAACTTTCGCAGTTTGAAGTTACTTGCTCAAAGAAATTTGGTGAGAGGTTTGCCCGTTGTAGATCATCCCGAGCACTTGTGTGAAAGTTGTATTCTTGAAAAGTAACATAGATTACCCTTTGGTATTGAAAATACTTGGCGTGCAAAGCCTCTTGAGCTCATTCATTTAGATGTGTGTGGTCCTATGAACACTATATCAATGACAATAATCGATACTTCCTTACTTTTATTGATGATTTCACAAGGAAAATATGGGGCTACTTTCTATAGCAAAAATCTGAAGTCTTTGATTATTTCAAGAGTTTTAAAGCCCTAGTTGAGAAAGAAAGCGGTTACTTTATCAAAGTGCTACTGACAGATGGAGGAGGTGAATACACTTCTAATGAATTCAATAAGTATTGTGCGAGAAGAAGGAATAAAGCGTAATGTTACTTTTCCTACACACCTCAACATAGTGTTGAGCGGAAAAATAAGACTATACTTGACATGACAATAAGCATGCTAAAGGCCAAAGATATGCCAAATTATTTTTGGGGTGAAGCTATCTCATGCTGCTTACTTGTTGAACAAGCACCAACAAGCGTTGATAATCTCACTCTGAAGTGGGTGGTTAGCCAAGTGTAAGGCATCTCAAAGTGTTTGGCTCCATTGCTTATGCTCATATTCCATGAGAGAAGAAAGAAACTTGATGATGAGAGGCAGTTTTATTAGCTACAAGTCGGAGGTTACAAACTCTACAACCACATACAAAGAAGGTGATTGTAGCAGAGATGTTATGTTTCTTTGAAGAAGAAGCAGGTTGGGATCTAGAAGCACAAAATAATTTATGGCATACTATCCTTAATATTCTTGAAGGCGGTGTCCTGTTACAACTGAAGAAGCACCACCGACCAATGCTCTGAAGCTCTAACATAAAATTTCATTAGAAGTTGAAAGACTAAGAAGAATCGACAACCATCGGTTCTCTTAAGAGATTATGAAGTAACTCGGATGATGATGTTGGCGTAGATGGAGATATAGTGTACTTTGTAATGTTCTGGTGTGAGCAGTTATGTTTGAAGAGGCTATTCAAGATCCTAAGTGGATAAATACAATGAAAGAAGAGATAAAGGTGATTGAGAAAAACGACGTGTGAGCTTACTAATATCCCAAAGGACATAAAGCAATCGATGTGAAGTGGATTTTCAAGACAAAGATTAAAGACGGCGAGGTTGAGCGACATAAAGCAAGATTGGTGGTGAAAGGCTACGAGCAAATGCCTAGTTATGATTATTAAGAGGTATTTTTCCTGTTGCTAGAATTGAAACCGTTAGACTAATAATTACCTTGGCACTTACGAAGCATTGGAATATTCATCGGATGGGCGTGAAGTCGACTTTTCTTAATGGGCCATTTAAAGAAGAAGTTTTCATGAAGCAACTACCGGATTTGTGAAGAAATCTGATAAAGTATATAAGTTGAAGAGCGTATACGAGCATGGAACAAAAGAATTGATTCGTTCTTTCAAAGCGATGGATTTCATAAGTGCCCCTCAGAGCATGCCTTATATGTGAAGACAAACAACTCGGTGATATACTACTATTATCGCGTTTATATTGATGACTTGATTTTTAGGGCAATAACATTAGTATGATTGAAGATTTTAAGAAATCGATGATGCATGAATTTGAGATGATAGATCTTGGCTTGATGTCTTATTTTCTCATTATTGAAGTGGTTTAAGGCAATGATGGGATTTTCATATGTCAAAAGAGGTATTGTGGAGAGTTATTGAAGAGGTTTCAGATGTTTGATTGCAATCCTGTTAGAATTCCTGTGGAGGTTGGTACTAAATTATCTCGAGAAGATGATGGTGCACAAATTGATACTACTTATTTCAAGCAAATTATTAGGAGTTTGAGATATCTCACATGTATAAGGCGGATATAACCTATGGAGTTGGTCTAATCGGTAGATATTTGGAGGCCCTCGGTAATCTCATCTACAAGTTGCAAAGAAAATTAGCGGTACCTAAAGGGACTTATGATCATGGTTTGTTTTATTCTTCATCTAACAATTGTGATGTTGTAGGCTATTCGATAGTGATTGGAGTGGAGATCATGATGATGGTAAAAGTACTTCGGCTATGTTTTTATTTTGACACCAGCATTTTCATGGTAGTCGAAGAAGGTCTATTGTTGCACTATCAACTTGTGAGCGGAGTATGTAGCGTGTCGAGTGCTTGTCAAGCAATTTGGTTGCGTAATGTGCTAAGTCAAATTCATATTCAAGTTGAAGGTCCTACAAAGATTTATGTTGATAACAAGTCCGCAATTGATTTGGCGAAGAATCTAGTCACTCACGGAAGGAGCAAACATATTCATACTCATTACCACTTTTGTTATGGTCATAACCACTAATTAGTGATTAAAGAGGAAAACCAAGTGTTAATATGGATAAACATTGCGCTCGTTAACTTGGAGCAACATGAACCTCCACGCCCGACCCAGGCGGCCTCACCGAGCCGCAGGCGGCCTACTGCAGACCTACCGGTGGTCGTTAAGCATTTGTCACCATAACCAACACGAAGCGTGTGGGTGCGGCCCATCAACAACTCTCTCCGAAGGGCGGCGAAAAGCGATACCGATCGTCAGACCAATTGGTATCTCCGGGCCATCCTTCCAGTCGCTTGTCCCTCCGGCGACATGGGGGCGACACCATCACCTTCCAACCGCCCGGTCCCGGGACGGCGAAAGCGGTACTAGTCGTCCCTCGCAACCGTTATCCACCATAACCCCTTCCAACCGGTCGTGCCTCGGACAGAACCGCGAAGCAAACCTAGCCCCCTCTTCTTAGCCATCCGTCCCGGGGCGGCGTGGGCGGCACCGATCGTCTCCTTCAGCCGATTACTCGCGGCGCAAGAGGCCGTGCGGTAAACGCCCGGCCTCGACTCTTCCCTTCTCCCATCTGCGTGATTCCCTCCGCTCGGCGGCGGTCATACGGTAGCATCCATCAACATCGCATTAAATGCAGCGGCAGCCCCATTTCTCCTCGGCCGGTAGGCACCTCGGACCCATGCGGCTTCTGGTAGCCAATCCCATCCCATTAATGGCGAATAGACCACACCAACTCTCGAATCGCGATTGGACACACTGAGCCGGCCACCCTAGTAGATGAGAAGTGTTGACCAATCGGTAGCTCACCGTGGAGAGGGAGGGACTCACGATGGTTCCCCAACCCGATGGAAAGCGAATGCCTCACCCTAACTATAAAGAGCAGCGTGAGCGACTAACAAGGTAAGCAATCTTCTCGGTGTGAACACTGCTCCATTAAACTATCTCCCACTCTACTAACTTGCCAGTCGGAGGAACCGGAGATCCCAACTCCGCCTCTTCAGCGGTCCTTCTTTCTATTGTAGGCGAATCCTTTGTTTGGAGTCGGCGTCATTGGGCTTTAGGAAGAAAGCGGACTCATCTCTTGCTAAACTAAAGGTTAGTGGCGTGATTATATACATCAGCGGTTTGAAGCCCGTGGGGCCTCCTTTCTTCTTCTTGGTTATGTCGGTGGCGATGATCTTTAGGGAATTGAAGAACCTGGCGGGCTATGTCCTCAAGCCCAACTCGAGGAATCACAGAAGATCACCCAAGCCATGCGAGCCACTATGCAAACCCAACTCGAGCTTTGCGGATGGTAAGTTAAAATTGCTTATCAATACCCAAACAAGACTTCGTAAGCGGTGGGTTGACAACCGGCGATCCATCCGGCGAAGCGACCGAAGCGCGTCGGCGTGATCTGCCAGCAGCGCGCATAAAAGTCAGCGAACCCATGAAGCGTCAGCCGAAGCGTCTGAGCGCAATGGCAATAGCGTCGTGGAGAAACCAACCAGCGAAAGCAAGGAGTTAAGCTAAACTCAAGCGTCGGCAGGCGGAATCAACCGTGCCAGTCCGTCGATGCAAGCGAAGCGTTTGAGCTCTGAAAGTTGATGGACCACGGACTCAAACACATGGCGACATCACGGAGAACAAAACTAAGCGGAAGACGAAAAGTCGGCGAGGAAAGCGGCGGAAAGAAGCAACGAGGCAATGGAGAAGCGCCAGCAACCAGCAGCCAAGGTGGCTCCGGCAACAATCCAGTGCCGGCGAAATGGCGAGATAAGCGAGCACCTCGGCCAGAGATTGGCGAGGGTGCCTCGACAGAAGATGGTGCCTCGACACCATGGCGAACCACCTCGACAACTTGGCGAGGTGGCTCCAAGTAAAGCGACCACCCATCGGCCCCTATTGTATAAATAGGGGGTCTTATTCGGAGGATCACGGGATTTGGGGATTTGAGGCTTGGACTTGGTTGTTTGAGGATTTGGCTTTGGCTTTGGTAGGGATTTTAGAGTTTAGAAGAATTCTCCACGAGATCCACGAGCGATCAGCGCCGTTCGAGCACCGCGGTACAAGTCGGTCGGCGTCGGATCCACAAATGTGAGGTAAGAAACTTCGGGTCGAACTCAGATACCCTCTAGGTTAAGCCGTCTTAATCTGAGGAGATAGCTGTGATTTCTCCTTGTAGATCTCACCGCTCCGTGATCCTCTCCTTCGTGAGTGTGATCCCTGACGATCCTCTCCTTCGTGAGTGTGATCCCCTCGGTAACCGTTTCCTTCCGTGAAGCGAGCCCTCTCGTCTGTAGTTCGAGGCAGGGTTTACACGGGGATCGAATTAGCGGTAGTCCGCGGACGAACAAAAGTCCGGCATAGGCAAAGAACCCGCATAGCGAGGATCGGGAAAATAGAGATCCCGTGTTTGTTCACAAAAGGAAGAGTTGTAATTTTCGTTTTCATTATGCGCTGAAATAAAGGCATTTCTTTTGTTTGAAATTTTGTTGTAGGCCAAAGAAGGCGTAAGCAAGTTCAAGCGAGCAATGAATAACAAACCAACTTTCCCGTGAACAATGGCGACCACGGTGAATAGCGGCTTCAACAAAGAAGCGTCGTGTACTAACGGATCCGATCCGGTCATCGAGGAGAGTCGAGTTAGTTGACCCGGAAGAAGTATGAGGAATACCTCTCCTCCTCGTCGAGATCAGTTCCCCATAAGTCAAGATGGTCTCGCTACAAGGAAGACCAATCGGCCTCAAATGCGGGCGAGAAAATCCACCACAACCGGCTGTCAAGGCTGCGGACGGCGGTGGTTCCCGGCCCTAACAGCGGCCAAATCTTGAACCCTATCTCTGCGAGGTCGATTCCGCCAATGGCGTTGTGACTCTCAAAGAGAGCCCGTCGAGGCGGCGTCGGCGCTGGCGAAACAATTAGCCAGGCGAAAGAGTCAATGGATGGGGTCGCTATGGCGGATCTAAGATCTAAGTTGACTCGAGTGAAGTCACGAGATCGTAGCCGATTCTTACTGAGGCGGCGGCGAGCGAATGGGTCCGAGTCAAAGCGGAACCGTTCTACACTTCAGAGGCGTATCGGAGGCGCCCAGCGCAACCGGAGCTTTGGTGCAACAAGCCCGAGTTGAAGAAGGCGGCCAAGAGTCGTCGACAAATCGGCTAGCTTGGAAGCCCAAGTCGTGAAGCTTCAACTCGGCGAACCGGCATCAAGCCTAGCTGCCCGGCCAGGCCAACTCCGCTCCGTGCTCAAATCGAAATTGTGAGCACCTCAACAAAAGTGGCATTGGCGGAAGTTACCTCCGTTATGCGCACCCAAACTTCGGCAAAGCCAACTCTGCGCCGACCAGCGGGCTTGCGTTAAGGATCGCCTAGGTCGCTAAAGGAATCAGGTCACTCGATGCGAGTCGCACCACAAAGACAAGAAGAAACCTGCGGCTACTGCGCAGGGCTTCAAATCGAAGTCAGAGAGCGTCGAATTCACACTTTCGCGAAGGCGTGCGTGCGGCGAGTGACTTATGAAAACCTATTTGTTCTCGGAAGGAGGCGGCTCTCATCGGCGATGACAGCGTTATACACGAAGTCGTGCCAACACATGATAGGTTGCTCGGTATTCATACCGGCGAGTTGTACTATCGTCTGGGGTACAGTAAATCGAAGGAGAGCGAATCAAACATGCCTTGCTTGTGCTCGAGCCCGATCAAAGCGGTGTTATCGAGTGCAAGCTGCGCTAAACGACTCGGAAAAGCGTCGGTCTTTGATAGGCTTGACGAAATGCGAACAAAGTCAAACGCTTCCGTAAGAAAAGATGCGCCAGGCGATGATGTTGCCGAGTGTTACCATCAATATGACCAGCGAAGGGGCGTCGTCGCGTCTGCGTTCGAGCATCGCAGCGAATGGCTTCGATTGCGGTCGGGGACGTTAGACGACAATTATCTCAAGATGCGAAGGATTACCCTCGGATGATGAAGTGTGGGATCTTTGGCTCCGCAATGGCTTACGATAATACAATTTCGGCATAGGACAACCGCTGGCGTTCATGATCGGTCGCGGAACAAGTGTCCCGGATGCTTGAAGAGGCTAACCAAGCAAGGACAACTTTAAGCTTGAAATGGAACGGCCATGCAGCGGATGAAGCAATGCATGACCAGCAGATCGGCGATAATGAACGCCAAAGGCGAGCCAAGTCGTCGCAATAATGTCAACTTAACGGATAGCGACGGACGGGGAAGGAGGCCAAGCGTAGATGATCGTCTTGCTTCGACAAGCGCTAGCGATAACACCGTCATTCCTCCCCAAGTTTACGAGCGAGAGCGTGGGGAAAATGAAAAATAAAGACCTCGAGAGCAAAATCAATACTTTGATTTCCGCTCAAGAAGGTAAAGAAACGGTATACCATGTCCTTACCGAGTGGGAATCAATCCGTATCAGACAAAATTCAACCTCATCAACTTTACACCGTTTGTGGAAAGGGATCGCCCTCGACGCTTGATCTACTTCAAGTCTCATCTAGTGTTATCTCCGACAGCCCTTGATGGTTCGGTCATTCGTTGGCACCCGCCGTGGGTGCCTTGATTGGTACGCCGTCTCAAACCGAGGCGTTAATAGGCTGGGATGATATGGAGCCATGTTTCTCACCAATTTCTTGACGATGACACGAGGTATCCATCGGTTCTTTGTTGGGCGAAAGCGAAAAGCGAAAGCGATGGATAACCGTCAAGAGGTTGAAATAAGGCAATGAATTGCGAGACCGTCTGGAGAAGTTCATTCTCAAACTTGTCATAACGTCATTGGGCGTGTTGGAAGCAATGGGACTGCCGTCGAGACACGGAAAGATTTAAGGATCGTGGAGACAAGCCGAGGCGATTCGAGGAGGAAAAGCGAGAGAGTCACCTATGGTGGATGCTCAGCGAACTTTGTCCCGTGGCAAAGGTAAGCGCCGGCAAAGTCTGTAGGCGCTAATCAAGCGTTGAGCTGCAACCACAGCGGTCGCAACAGCGTACCGCAACAATCAGCGACCTCAATGGCCAACAAACTCGAGAATCGAAACCATCAGGTTCGAGGTTTCCCAAGACTTACTCGTTCAGGGCGAGGAAGTTCGGGCATCTTCAAATACCTTCGGAAAACAACAAAATCCGGTTGCCCCAATTGTAAACCAAGAGGAGGCAAACAAGGTTCTGATCCTAAATGCGTGCTTACCGCAGTGGTACATCATCCTACAAAGTTACGCTACCATCTCAGGACAAGATTGAGGCCTTGATGCGATGTTGGAGTCATTACTCCAAAACCCTCTAAAGAAGAAGGTGGGAGCAAATCGGTCTCTATAAGCTTGGATCAGTTCCTTGGATTGGTTCCAACAGCGCCGATTGTGAAGGTAGGAATGAAGATGGTGAATGAAGATCCTCCGCGAGACGCGTAGAAGGGGCTCGTACCGCACCACGACGGACAAGCGGAGAAATCCTTTGGGTCCACCACGACTTCTTTGGAAGGCGATCGATGGACTACATCCTCGGCCATAAAAGAAGTCAAGGGAAAAGGCAAGCTATGCCATCTTTGCTTGACAATTCGAGAGAAGGATGATGAAAAAGTATCCACCTTCAATTTCAGGAAGAAGAGCGGAAGTCTTAGCTACTAGGAGTGGACAAGAATACTCCTACAAGTATCCGGACCTCCAAATCAAAGCTAAGACTTGTCGAGGTGGGGGTGACCCGACTCCTCTCACTCGTCGCGAGAGAGAAAAGCGGTGAAGCAAAGGAGAAACGACCTCGAGGTCCGGGGCTCAACTCGGCGGTCGATTCAATCGCCCGGGTGTGAGGGATAGACCGGAACATCGACTCTCCATACCGTTTGACGTCATGGCCCGTTGGCGAACATCCGGCGAGAATAACTCTCTACGAGTTGCTCCGATTGTCAAAGGAAACCACGGAAGCTCTACAAGAAGCTACAGGCGACTCAGGTGTTTCTCACCGAGATCAAGCCGATCCGGAAGAATCACGCAATGCAACTTGGCAACCAAGCACTTCCCTGCATTACTTTTACAAAGGAGGATATGCGGGCGAGAGATTCAAACACGATCGGCGCTATACTTCCGGGGTATATTGGCTCTAGTGAAGTTAGCAGGATCCAAGTCGATCCGGGTTCGTGAGCATTATGCCCTAGCCTCATGTATCACCTTGGAATCCCACCCGATGGTGGCATCAACGAGCACAATGATCTATGGGTTTAACACCGGTAGTCTCGGCAGCTTGGTAAGATCGGATAAAGTGCCAAATGGGATTTAAAGTCGAAGTCACACCTATGTGATTGGAGAGACTTCCTATAACTTATTGTTGGGTCGACCTTGGATCCGCGGTAGCGTTATAGTCCCATCTACTCTTCATCGGTGTCTCAAATATGTAGACACGAATAATGAGTCAAGGCGGTGGTGCGGACAAACAGCCGTTTAAGGGGTGGAGAATTATTTTCGATTCTCTCTCACGGTAATGAGTCAGCTGAATCATCGGCCCAGCACGGGCAGCGGTGAAGCTAGAGACTTGATTATAGTGGTGGTTTTGTTTTAAATGACATTGTACCTTGTAATCAATCTTGGCGATGAAGAATCGTCGGATGAACATTGTAATTGGCAAATTAGATGAATCAATAAATGGCGATTTAGAGTACCCTTTGTCTTTGAATGATGTAATGGCGAGGTTTATACAGCGATCGAGTTGCACTTACAACTTCGGTCTTCTTGCTTTACACAAAAGCAATTCCAAGACTCCTTTGGGACAACTTTCGTCATCCACGAAGATCAAGTAGTGAAAAGACTTGGTTTTACGAAAAGGAGATCGGTTCAGCGCAGAATCATTTCTTAGAAGAAGATGAAGATGACAACGGGCCTATCCTCAACACATTGGATATAGTCGAGAACAGGGTATCATGAAGAAGTGGGAGTGCGACTTGACAAGGAGAAGGTCTATGTTTGGGCGAGGTCTCGAGTCCACTAAGCGGCATATGTCCCAAAAGGAAGCGGATAACTACTATACATTTAGAGGGTTGGGATCTGAATCCTCCTCGGAAGATGAATGCTCATGGTGATTGATAATAATCCACCGGTGAGGAAGCGGACATTATTCGACTCTTGGCTTGGATTGACACCAGCCTCGGGAGGCTTTCAAGGCTTTAATGTCAAATATGGCTTGATTGATCCTGCTACTTGTTGAGAGTGATGAAGATATGCCAACATGGGAAGACCCATGGATCCATCAACTCGAGGCGGTTTGGGGATAGATCGAACAAAGAACCCCCACTAGGGCCGAGGTAGTCGAGTTAATATGGGTGATGAGGAGCATCCTAAGCTCATAAACATCAGCAATACTCTTCCCTCGGAAGAGAAAGAAGAGTTGATAAGCCCTAATCGGGGTATATCGATGTATTAGCTTGGAGTTATGAGGACATGCGGGTTCGACCCTAATGTAGCGACACATCGCCTCAACATCAAGGTGGATGTCAAACTGTCAGCAACCACAAAGGCGGTTTAGTCCACAAATCTTGAGCAATCGTCGGCGAAGTAAAGAAACTCATAGAATCGGGATTCATCGAGGAAATTCAGCATCGGTTGGGTGGCGAATATAGTCCGGTCATGAAGAAGAATGGTTCGATCGAGGATCTGTGTGTTGTTGAGGAAATTTAAAAGTTGTAAAACAAATGTTATCCTTCTAATTGATTTTAAAGAAAGAATAAATACAACTCTCTCGTGCAATCTCTCTCTCTAACTGACTTAGATAAAAGAAATTACAAATTCTCGATCGGTTGCCCGATTTACAAAAGAGGGAAAGGTCAGCGAGTCCCTTCCCTTTATTTAATCGGGTTCTTCACGGTAGCGGTGGGAGCTTGAATCTTGTATCCGTTGGCGATCCGACTTGACCGGAGAAGGGTTGAACCGACTAAGGTTGATTGAGGGAAAGGAAGAATGTATTCTATTTCCGAGGGTGGAGAGGAAGGAGGATCTTGTCTCCTATCTCCTGGTGCTGGATGAACAAGAGAGGAAGGTTTTGTATCCTATCTCTTGCCAGTGGAGAGGAAGGTTTTGTGTCCTATCTCCGTGTGCTACATTTAATTTAAATAAGAGAGGAAGGTTTTGTATCCTATCTCTTATTGATGGAGAGGAAGGAGGATCTTGTCTCATCTCCCAAGGCCGGAAAGGAAGGATTTTGTCCCGCTTCCAAAGGAAAGAGACTAAAATGGGATCTCCATCTTGAGAATCTTGAAAGATGAAACTAAGAGTGGGATCTCCACCGAGAATCTAAGACAAGAGAGGAAGAATATATTCTATCTCTTGCTTCTGAAGAGGAAGGATATGTCCTATCTCCAGGTGAAGGTGGGAAAGGAAGAATGTATTCTATTTTCCGATGAGAAACTAAGAGTGGGGTCTCCACCGAGAATCTTGGAAGGGTATGGATATTTCGCTTTGTAGGATTGCTAACCGAATTTGAAAGTGGACCTCTCGCTCGTGGAGGGAATCGAGAGGGGATTTTGTCGTGGTTGGACCGTGGAGATTTTAGTGGGCCCACCGTCAATGAATTTGATCGGTGAGAGAATTTTGGAGGAAAACACAATAATTTAGGGTTATCCTCATGAATATGAGTGAGATATTCTCTGAGGAACTTCCCATCAAAATGGGTTATCCCGAATGTACTAAGGATAATACTTTTCTAAACTTCCCATT